>JASVER010000028.1:5990688-6284508 GCA_030449065.1 Oceanodroma leucorhoa
TTTTCTTTTCTTTTCTTTTCTTTTCTTTTCTTTTCTTTTCCTTTCTTTTCTTTTCTTTTCTTTTCTTTCTTTTCTTTTTTCTTTCTCCTTTCCTTTCCTTTTCTTTCCTCTTTCCTTTCTTTTTTTCTTTTTTCTTTTTTCTTTTCTTTTCTCTTCTTTTTTTTCTTTTCTTTCTTTTCTTTTTAAATAATATAAAATACATGATGTTCTTCTGTATTTTATTATGAATAATCTTTTCTGAATGGAACTTCATCCTAACTCAAGTGCCACTAAAATAAAGGTTAGCTTCTCTGGCTGTATATAACTTCAGTGGTAAAGCTTTTACAAATTACTTTATTGTTTCACAGGCCTTGGAGAGTGCTGTTGTAGATGGCAATGACTGTGACTCATCTGGCTATAGAGCTGGAAGTGTAATATTAAAGAAAATAAATAACAAGACTGAAAAGAGCATTAAATGAGGAAATGAGGCATGAATGCGTGAGCCAGAGGTTAGTCTACTGCATGTAAGTAGATMCCACCTAATTACTTGGGAAGCAGAACTTAGTAAGGGAAGTGCAAGATTGTGAATGAACTAGAAGCACTCTAGGATATGCCTGACTTCTCAAATCTAGTAATTCCAYCTCCAGTAGCAGGTTGCTGCCTTACTGCCATTCTGCAGAATTTGGGGGAAAAGTTTGAAAATCCCAGTCTGTGAAGGAAATGCATTGTGATTGTTGATGAGTGGTTTGTATTGCTTATATATTTGTTATTACAATGAGTTTTTGTGTTGCCCATAAGCAGCTCATCATATTCAGTTTTCAAAAATCATTCTTTTTTAATATTAAAAAAAAGCAAAAAAATAAATATCCCAAAACCACACCTTTAGTTTAGGATTTCACCATGCAAACTTTTAGCACACTAGAGCTGGAAATTGTTACGTAAATTTTGTTGCATGAAGAACTGAACTGAGAGGTAGCAATGCAAACAGGGCAGTGCCCATTGTCCCTCACTTAGTAGAAGTCAGAGATCCTTTCTGATCCAGGAAGGGCATCACTGTTCTCATTTTTACCCCAACTGTGTGCATTACTCTTGAGGAGCCCCTGCTCTTACCATGCATATTTCTTTTCTAGAACTTTTATTCTTTTACAGAAGAGAAAAGTAACTCTTCCTGATCTGTAAAGGCAGCTAAGAGTGAATTCAGTGCACAAACTTGCTTTTTTTTTATCAGTTGACAACTGACTGTAGCCTTGACTGGGGCAGAAACACTTTTCCTTTCCTATAGCAATCACTCAAATGTGTTTACATTATTAGGTTAAAAAACACAGACACCACCACCCCATTTTATGCAAAAATTGCTCACACAGAATGAATGTATTAAACTATACCTCCAGTAAATGTATTGAACTATACCTGTAGTAAACAAATAATTATTTGGGCATTCTGTTAATGTGTAATTGTGCTAATATTCATAAAAGCATTGGCATGGCCAAATGTCTAAGAGAGGTTACATAAAGAAGACATAAATAAGTGGCATTTATGTCTTTCAAAATTCAGTGCTTACATATCCAAGAAAGCTAAGGACATAGAATGAAATTGCTCAATAATTTTCATGTAAAACCTTGTTAACAAGTTGTGTCAACAAAAGACACAGAGATTAATAGGGGTGTGCTCATTAACATTTTGCTGGTTGAGCAAATAGTTTTTACTCACAGAGCCAAATGAGATTTTTGCAGTTCATTTTTTCAGGCTGTGAAACGGTCATTACCATAGCCTGTTGGGAAAACTAAGAATAAAAATTGCATGATAAGCCCATTGATTGAACATATTAATGTATTAAATATATATTAATACATTTAGAGTCTAATTACTTCTTATCAAAATAGATTAGAGAGAGAGCTTTTTATTCCACAAATTGGATTTTGGATTTTGAAAGAAGTGAGAATGATAGAGTTCTAAGGGTTATGAGAATCTTTATTTTATCTAAATATTGTATCTCAGATTTTAGGATAGTCTTCAGGGCAAGGCAGAGGTCTGTAGGCCATTGCACAGATGAATAACAGGAGGTTGCAGGTCTCTTCTTTCCCAAGGTCAGGCCCACACCAGTCATGCCCCATACATCCAAATATATACATGAGGTCATATAATTAGTCTACTTACTCAGAGACTTGCCAAAGCTATCAGTGATACTGATCTGTTTAGCTTCACACTTGTGGAAGGCACAAATACCATAAATGACACTGAAACACAAAGGTCCTGGTAACTGGAAGGAGAAGGTTATGTCTTTTCTTAATCCTGAGTGGACTTCTTTCCCACTTGATTTTTTTTACAAAATGAGCTGTGTGACAATTAATGCACTTTCCAAAGCTCCTTCATAGAAGCTACTGGAATATTACTAAATTTGGGCTCTTGACAGATAAAAAGACTAAGATCTGATAGTGTTTGTCCCTTGTCTTATACGAGTGGGTTAATTTCCTGTACATGTAAAAAATAAATAAAGCAAAATAATGTTTTGATTCAATCCTTTTTAAAGGAAATGCACCATTTGAAAACTTAAGAACTAAATAAATCAGATTTCCCAATGTCTGATCAAGCACTATAAGCTAGAAAATAAATTTAGAGATGCCAAAGGAAAATACATTTTGTATTAAAGTATTGATAGTGGTTTAGAAAACAATTTTGGCTGTAAAGCAAAGTGACATATTTATAGTATAGACTTGGATATTCCCAGGAAAAAAAAAAAAAAAGCACTGCCTATTGAGCTTAGATCATCTGGGGCTTGGACAGAGCAAGAATATAGTTGTTGCCTTTTCATATATGCCCCTTATTCAAACTAGGGTGGCATCTGAATGGGGAATATAAAGGAGACTTTACAGCCACTGTGGAGGAGAATTCAGGTTTCACACTCCCTACTGCAGTTTAGGATGGCTGGTGGCAGTTCTACATGCTCAGAGCAAATTTTTGTAAGTAGGGATATTCAAGTGAGAGGATGGTTTAAGCGCAGCATGCACCTTAAGGAGGGTTCTGCATCATCTGGCATCTTCACTCCTTTCCCTCTGCCATAAGCATTTTCCACCACCTTGAACTTCCAGGTGGGAATCTACTGTATGGTGGGAAGGAAGAACAGGAGGAGGGCAGTGAATGTATTATATATATAATGTATTTATTATATGATGTAAATATACAACTTTTTTTTCTTTTTTTTTTTTTTTTAATTCCCACTGAGGTACTGGTCTCAAACTACAGTTGCCCGTAGATAATCTACTGTACATCTTCAGGAAAAGATTGACAGTCAAATGCAGATTTAAAAGTCCTGATTTGCCTGGTTACAAAAGTGTTAGAAAGAACTGAAATAAGAAGTGAGAGATATAAATGAGCAAATTATGCATAAAAAATGGTAGGTGTGGATCCGACATGTCTTTCTCCTTGGCAAAATGAAGAATTGATAACCATTTTAAAACCACAGAACTCCCAGTTTTGAAAGGCACCATGAATTTTTGCTAAGCTATTTCTTACAAACTCCTTTGATCATGAAGCACCAGTCCTTGTTAAGCTGCCATAATACACAATGAGTAAAATCGGAGACATAAAAGTTTCTGCATTTTCATGTACATTACCTGCCATTTTTCATTTCACCCTTTCCTTTCTGAGCTACAAAACAGAAAGCAAAGGCCTTCTGACCACCCTAGACTTGATCTCTCTTCTCAGAAAATAAACTGTGATTCAGCCGCAGTAAAGGTTACAGGTTGGTACTTTTTTCTTTTTTCTTTAAAAACATCAGCTACATTAACAAATCAAACTTGAATGCATTGTCTTTAGCGTAAAAAAAAGACCATATTTATTCTTATGGATTTGGCCTGAAATGTTTTCATTTATAAAAGTATAGTAGCCTAGTAGAATGGTAGGTCCTGACTCTTGTTCATAACTGTGTTTGTGTTTGGAGTCTTCTCCCTCAGCAAAAATACAGAAAATGTTCTTTCTTGTGTTTAGCAAGAAAAAAGTCTTATTAGTGGTAAACAAACGTTCTAATACAAAGTAGTGTGTACAAATCAGAACTGATCCAAATATCCTGGCATTTGAAAGTTGCAGTTAGTCTCTTCCAACAAAAGATGGCAGTGCTCAGTTTTCTTCACAACTGTAATGTCCATTCATAGAAATTAAACGCTTCTAAAACAGTTCCCGTCTCTTTGTCTAGAAACTGCACATTGAGATCAGTATTTGTTATTACTGATTAGGTAACAAGTTGGCCTTAGCTATTTAAAAAAAATATGTATGTTTCCACAAGAAGTCGAAACTGGAAAAAACCTAAGTACCAATAATTCACAAAATACCCTTGCAAATTTAGCAGCGTTAAAAACTTCTTGGAGTCCAATTTAGAATTAATCATTATTTTATGGAAACAGTTTTTCAACAAATAGGAAATGAAAGGAAAACAGTTTCCAAGATTCTTTCAGGTCTATCTTTTTGTATGCAATATACATTAACCATTTAGATATTAATTCAAATGCCTATTGATCAAAGTATGCCTTTTCCTTGGAAGTTTCTGCTTATGTTATACCTGTGCCCAAAAGCAGAGATTTTACATAAATTTGAACTTTTCCATTGCCTTACATCAAATTAGATAACTCTGTACTTTAGGGCTTTGCTAAATTTACGTATGAGTGATAGTCCCATGACTAGCATAAATTAAAAATTATGAAGACAATAAGAAATTAATATAGTTTATTTAGTGTAAAATACAATATAGCCCCCCCCCCCCAAATTACAAAATAGATTTGCAATAGGTCTGTCATCCAGATTAGAACTTCTACCTGTTACCATGACTAAACCGCAAAAAGAATACAAAAGCCAAACCCAAACCAGCAATAATCATAGTAATAATAATATGTAAATGTCAGAAACCAGTTTAGATAACACTAAGGGGAAAAAAAAATTGAAATACCTCAGCATAATGTAAAAATACACATTTTTGGTCATTATCTTCATCATCTTATTCTAATACGACCTAATACGATTTGAATAGACCGATTCTATACGGTCTAGGATATAATGATAACTGAAATTTCCCAAGGTATCCAGAGTGCTCTATGTTCAGTGGAACCAAAGAGGTTCAGATGGGTTTGGATAAAGAGTACAATTTACTTTCATTTTGGGGGGATTTGTTTCCTGTGATTTTTTTGTGAATCAGCGGTGGAGAAATTTCTGTATTTCAGAAGCTGCATTTCAGGTATTTTTTCAGCCTTCTTTCTGGATTTGTTTTCCAAAAATACTGTCATGTTGTACTTTGAGAACACTTTTATTGTTCTTTTTCAATTCTTTCCATACCTCCCTCAAAACCAAAAATTTAAAAAAAAAAGAAAAAGAGAAATAAAAACTACTAAGTGAGTGATTCTATATTTTCTAAGAAGCTTCTTCAACATGACAGCAAGTTTTTTCAGAAAGCAAGAGTATGATTTTGTTCTGACAATGAAAAACGATTCAGAGCATGGTGAAACTCAAGAAAATCCCCCACAGTCCTGATGGGTGCTATTTTGAATGTGATCATCAGCAGTAAAAGGGAAGCCTAAGTAAAAAAAAAAAAAAAACAACCTCATGACAAATTCAACCGAAAGCTGTAATTCAAACAAGATTGTAGAAGTTTATGACAATGACATTATAACAATTAAAAAAATGAAACAATGCAATTTCAGAACAGCAATACTGACCTTTTTATTGGCAGAGGAGTCCCTAGTTCTTATATGTAGCTCACTAGGTCAGTCTTACCAGCAAATAGGACAATGATGCATTGATAAACACTATCATTATCCTCACTGGGTAGGAAAAAAACGGTGGTTTTACAGGTCTAGGCACATTTGCACAGCAAGAAATCACCTTACCTCATTAAAAATACATTACTGCTTTGTTTATCTGTTCAGAAAGAGGGTTTTTAATGAGATTCATCTTAAATTACTGTTTTGAGGGAAGCAGCTTATTAGATAGTACACATGTATTTCAGTCATATGTTCAATGCAGTAAATAAAAAAAAAAGCTTCAGCCAAAGAAAAACCCCACATAATACACTAAAAATTAAGATTTAAAAATCACTGTCTTATGGCTTTTACTCCCCATTGTGCATGAAGACCTTGTTCTAATATGCTAGTCTTGGAGTTGGGAATTCCTTCGAATGTACATATTTAGTTAAATTTTCTATTTTTACCCTATTTTTTTGCTTTGTCTTATGCTCCACAGTGAATTACACAATAGCTTTACCCCCTTCCTGTTTCAGAGCTATTTGCCCTCACTGCGTTCTGCCTGCATCACTGGAGGGTCGTCTCCCTCTGAACACTCCCGTCACGGCTGCGTTCATTAGAGTGGGAAATGAAAAGAAGGTGAGTACTGAAGGGACACTGCAGGGAACAGTCTTCCCAAGGAGCTGATCTTTCTGCTCCCTCCTTGCTCATGGAGAACTCTGCTGACTCCTGCCACAAACCCGACTGGCAGATCTTCCCCAGAGGTAACCAAACCAGGACTCAACTCAAGAAATTCCTGTAATTGCATTATATTTCAGATGCTGAAAACATTCATATACACTGCCAAAGTTATTTTGGAAGAAAAGCCAAAGTAATATAGAGTAACAGAACAGAGCATGGGGGAGAGGGGTTGAATTTGGTGCTCAGGATTAATGCAAAAGTTTAACAAAAAATGAATCCTGTTTAGACAGTGAATGGTAGTAAACCGAAATGCAAACTTCCCCACAATGACTTAAAAATGCATTTGGTTATCTACTGGAGGGATATGTTTTTCATGGTATACTACTGTTTCATGATGCTGCATCAGCAAGTAAAACAGTAGGTCAATTTTATGAAATTCATGGGTTGCAGACGTCTTCTTAAAAGCTGACATTCTTTCACAATTGGTATCACAACAGACAATGATATGCAGAGTTAAAGAACAGTCACAATTTCCCACAGGGTCATCTTTTTTAACATGCTACTTTAGATGTGCTGAAAATTAAGAACTGCTGTTAAATTTTCATTCATAAAGAGGACATTTTTAACACACATGTGGCGATCATTAAGGTATTTCAGGTAAAGGATGTTCTTTTTTTTATACTTTCTGCAAAAATACCATATATTAGATTTTGTGAAAATCTTTGAGACCAATTTAATTTCAGAATATTTAATTATCAATGAAGTTACCTCACCATATGTCTAAAAATATAATAATTATGTGTTCCTTAAGATCTCACCAAAATCCATATGCTAAAGGGCCAAGCACAATAAAATGTAATAGAAAGCAGATTTCAGAGTATAGTATCACTGTTGTACGGCCAAATTCCTTAAAATAAAACTATGATCTCTTACCTTCAAATTCAGTCGTATGTTATGGTATTGTTTTCAGAACCTACTGTACATAATTAAGAATCTTGCATAAGTGATAGTTAGAAACTCTGGTTTGAAGACCACTGCTGCTTGTCACAAGATTCATAACTCTGTTAATGAAAAATTACTTACTTGAAACATGAGCTATGCCTTCTTTTATGCTGACATAGTATCAAGAATGTGGGCAGAATAGGGAAAAAATTAATTATTCTTAAGAAACACTGAGTAATAGTGTGATCTTCCAATAATCCCCTTCTCTCTGAGAAAGATCTATTATAAATATTTCTTAAATTATCAGAGAAAAACTCATTTTAGCTCTTCTCCCATCTACTGCTGCTCCTTAAATTCAGGAGCAGTGCCTTGTTATATTTGGCTTGGCAAGCAGCTTCTCCTCTTCCTCCCACCATATGTTTTGGCTTGAATACAATAGTTTTGTGTTTCTCTCATCAGGAAAGAGCTTGGTACACAGTCTGCCCTGCCCTGATGCTTCCTGACCCTACCACTGGAATCAATTTCTATTTGTTTTACTCTTCCCTATCTCCCAGCCCTGTTAAATTCAAACTTTATGCACATGATCTAGGTACTTAGAGCAGAACTGGGTAAAGGGCTTACCTGTCTAGGACATAAATGAGAATTTAGATGCCCAAGTCTAAACCGACTGCTTATTTGCTAACATCAGCTCCTGGAAGTGCTTAAACACATAAGGCTCAAAGATCATGAGATGCTCATTGTATTGTGGCTCACAGCAAACCTGAAAGGAAATAAACTTTGACTCTACTGTGTATTCTGAAGTTTGTATTATAGAGTCATTGGAGAAAATATGCAATCAAGGATAAAAATCCAAGACTCCCACGGTCAGGAGAATGTCCTGACCACTAGCTATTATAATATTGCTAAATAAATGAGTAAACCCCATTCCCAGTCTCTGGCAAATGAAAGTTGTAGGCGATGACACCTGAATATGTAGGTTTTGGACCATCTTGTGAAAAAGTCAAGAGTCTAATAAGAGACTGTAAAAAAAAAAAAAAAAAAAAAAAAAGTTTTTAAGTTCAAGAAAAAATTTTCATTTGTTTTGTTCCAAAATTAGACATTCTGGCAATTTTCTACAAGAATATTTGTCAATTCTGTATTTCTACTAGAAACAGAAAAAAGAAATGTTAGAAAATTTCTGAAGCAAAACATGTTCCTTGTCCCTTCAACCTGCTTAATGAAACCAAAGTTTTCCCTGGGTTGCTAAAAATTAAAGTCAACACTGTTTAATTTCAAACATATTAGTATTGCATTAAAGCTCTGTTTCACTACAAAGTTCCTGAGCACTCAAAACCAATCACAAATAGAGGAGAATAGAATAGTCTTTCAAGTTTAGATTAATTTAATGGAGCTAAGAGTTTCTTTGCTAATACAATTTTAATTGTTTCAGCATTTATTGCAAACCACGTTTTTTAACATTCTTGGACACAAATCAGAAATGCTCGCTTTCATTAATAGTGTAATACTATTTTAAAATAGTATGAAAAAATAAATACAGTCTTCTTCCATCTGCTTTTTTTTTAATAAATGGTAAATATTATAGAAGTAATATAGAAGTACAGTATTTAGATTACAGTATGCAAAAAAAATTTTGTTTTAATTTCTGGTGTTAAGTTGCAACAGGGGCAATTAGGAGTCAATCTCCATTTCCATTAAGTGCAATTTCCATGTGGTAAATTCATAACTTTTTTCCTTGTAAAATAAGGCAGCTTTAAGAGCTTGGGAGTCTCAACAAATGACTTGATTCTGATTTCTATGAGGTCAAAGAGAACTATGACTTTAATTCTCACATTTCCTCAAGATTTACATAATTGTAATTAAAAAGTAATAGTATTTCCTAACCTTATACTTTTCAAATGTTTTAAAAATCTGTTTTCCTTTATTTAGTTTTATGTTATGACTTCTCTTATATTCCTAAATTTAAAGTTTTGAGTTCTATCATCTAAATAGAAGACCTTGAGAGAAAGGAAAGATGAAACATCTAGTTCATACATTGGGGTTTCACAAAATTATTCCTGTAGTTTTGAAGCTCTTTGACAGACTGTGACTGTGAATGTAAAGGATCCATTGGAAAGCAAAACAGCTATCAAATGCTCTATTAGTTGTTTTCTCTGCTTTGACAGTATCATTTCCCCTAACATTCTGGCTATAAACCTGGCTCTTTCCCTGCAAGAAAAAATCAGTTTTTGTTATTCCAGCATAGCCTTAAAATGAATGACATGCTATGTAGATTGTCTCCTACCCAACCTGTCTTTTTGGAGCCTAATTATTGTAAGGAACTGGATGGTCCCCTTTATCTGAACAAATTGTATCTCTAATACAGCCTTTTTTAAATGAAGTAATCTCACATATGTTTACTTTTATAGGTATTATTTTCATAACTTCCTGCTAACAAATTTTGGCCAATAAGATATTCCATAACTTGTGTGAAAACAGCCACATTTGTACCATTTCAAATCTGGTCCTCCCTTCTCCAGATCTAGTCAGTCCAGCTGCCTATTTAAAAATTTAATGCTGTCTAACTTTTGATCATCTTTTTAGATGTTCTTTAGTGTTGGTGGTTTGCTTTATCTGCTGACATGATTATTTTGTATAGTAGGCACCAGTGTATGATCAGTTGTTCTCTCATGGAGAGAACATGTCTCTCATGGACAAAGGGGGGAAAAAAACCACCAAAACCCTGAAGTCAACTGCATCCAGAATAGAGAACAGACTAGAAAACTGTAATGGACTTTCTTACCTCAGATTCTCTGATACAGATATAAATGATGGAGAAGTAGTGATGTCGTTGGCTGTGCAACTTCTTTCAGACCTTAACATGTAAGGAGGAAATAATGTTAATTTTTTTTATTTGGGTTCCTTGATTCTCTGACTGTAAGACTTGAAACAATCTTTTTCTCCTCTTTCTTACGCTTCCCCCATCTTATGGAAAACATATTGTGTAGGGCTTTTTTACATTGCCTTTTCATTTAACTGGCACCTGTTTCTAATTTCAGTGGTTGGGATTATAAATTACTAAAAAAACTTAAGCAGATGTGAATTTCGTTTTCATGATGAGAAGGCAAACCTGGGCCAGACATGGAATAACAAAATTACAAGTGTTGCAATGACCATTCTTTTCTAACTGGTCCATCTGATGTTTAAAAGGGATGTTTTGTTGGGTTTTTTTGGGGTTTTTTTTTACATTCTCTTTTAAACTCATTCAAAGTACACATTTTTGAAGAAGCATAGACTAATTTGTTCCAATCCATGTTAAGATGTTTCTTTGTATAGGGATAGGTAAAGAATAAATTTCAAAAAAATACTTTAGTTGATGGCATATGACATAAAATGGGGTTTTAAACGTCTCTGGAGTATCTCTGAACAGTTCAGTTAAGTAGAACTCATTCTTTAATAGCTCTTATTGTTTTCTTTGTTTTTTTCCCTTTTTTTCTGATGATAGAATAAGCAATTTTTTTTCTGTTTTCCAGGTTACTTTATACATTATTCTGTAATGTCAGTTTAGGAAAACATTTTAAAAAGGAGATAAGGATAAAAAGATACAGTAAAGACAGAGATCTAACTCATTAGTTCTCTTAATTGCACTAATGTTAAACTACTCAGTTATGTAAGGATATGTTCAATCTGAATCTATCTAAATCATATATAAAAGCTGTCAATTTCATATCTGGCGTCTATTTTGGTAAAGTAAATTTTCATTACAGTTAGTTTGCAGAGGGGAAAAAAGCTTAATTACCTTTATGGTATTCAGAAATCAAAAAATGCCTCAAACAATTCCTGAGGAGTTGACCAGGGCTATCCAGCTGAACAGCTGATTAGTGCAATGGAAAGTCATCAATGTATAGCATCTTCCGTGGGAATATTTGCTATCTTAAAGGAAGAATACCAAACCAGATACCATGTTAATTAGCACCAAATAAGTGTTTCCAATTCTGGTGTTTGTTTAATCATAGGACAAAAAGAACAGTTATATTTATTATTCTTAGCAAAATTCAAATGGTTTTCATAAAGTCTGAATATGTCCATTTCCCTGTGATAGCTCTTTTAGCCAACAGTGGTAAAATGATATTGAAAATCCAAACCTGGAAGGAAATTTGGGTCTTTTTTTTTTTTTTTTTTTTTTTTGTGACAACAGAATGAAAGAAAATAAGTAAAAAGGCATAAAAAGTCCATGCATTTAAGGACAAAGAATTAAATTCCTTGTTCAATAACATGTATGTTTCATCTAGTACAGTTAAAGTCATATTTGTTAAGAAAATCAGGCCTAATATTTTTAGTGAGGTTTCAATTCTATAAACATGTCCTTAGGGATGTCCTGTGAATGCTCTGGGAATTAAAAGAACAACAGTCTAATGGTTAACTCTGATCTGGACCCAAGTTCATTTTGTGTCTTTTCCATAGACTTCCCGTGTCTGACAAACCTCAGACAAACCCTTCTATCTAGTTCAGAACTCTCCATCTAAAAATGACAAAAATGATATTTTGACATAGCTGGTTTTGCTTTGTTCGTCGCAGTGCCATACTGATCAGGAACCACTCTGGGAATGTTTTGTATTGGAATTAGGACAGATTTCTCTCCTGGTGATTAGTCTATGATGAAAAGACACATTTTCATATATTATGGAGTAAATAACATGAAAGAATGGGTTTAAGGTTTGTTTGCCCCCCTCACCATCCCCAACTCCAAGAAAAAATATCCAAGAGATACCAGTTGGTAAATACGGAGTTACTTGGTTTCATAATTCTACATTCCAGCATTTTTCTAGTTATCTCCCTTCTTGCCATTATTCATTTGCACATACATCAAAATAATGAAAAGAGTCCTCACTATACACATTTTCTTTCTGCCTTTAAACATCTTGCCCACATCTGCCATGCTGTAATGATCAGCCAATATAATTAAAAACTCTTAATGGGTGAAACTCCTTTTCATGAACAAAATACAAATGTCAGTAATAGTTTTACCTGTCTCAAGATGTTATGTGATTCATCCTCAAACTTATGACTTAAAGCAAAAGAAGTACCTTTTTATAATTCATAAGGATTTATTTTCAAAGTATATTCTTATTTCAAAAGCTAACAGTCTAATTCTGATTTCAGTTTCCTCTTCTGGGGGTGGTGGGTGGGCATATAACCCTAAGGACCAGTACATGCTTCAAACAAAAACTGGGCCCAAGCCAGCTTCAACTGTATACAGTTATCTGTGYACAGAGCTTAAAGGATTGAACTTTTGGCTTATGGCCATTTACTGAGTATGGTTGATAACAACAGTGGAGGGATATAGGGGCAGTGGTGAGCAGCCCTTTTTCTTTTAGTGGAGGATTCCAGGAGACAAAAGCATGTAGAACCAGGTGAAGACAAAAACTAGCTCACTCTGGACTTTCTTCACTGTCTTGTTCCATGGAAGTAATTAATGACATTTAATGATCATTGTCTGAACCACAGTGAGATACTTCTGGCACGCTGCCAGGATAAGGGTAGTATGTATAATTGAATAAAAACCCCATGAGCAGCTGAAATAACTCTATATACTTGATTTCATAAGAATATGGAAAAAAAGCAGAGATTCAGTACAATACCTCACAAGGAAATACACATCGCTGTTGAAAAGATAGGTCTAGAGCTCACAATATCAATTGCATCTTTGGACTAAAGTTTATAAATAAAATTGCAGAAAAGAAATTCCTTTGTCTCAAACAGACAAATTTTAATACAAAATTTCTTTGTATTATTACAAACAACATGGTTACCCATAAGAAAAGAGGTGGAACAAAGAGATGCAGCTGAAGCAGAGAATCTCTTTTCCTGCCTGCTATTATTGTCCATGTTAAACTACTGTCCATGACAAATTTTACTTGAGGATATTCTATATAGCTTCATAAAGGTGTCTGAGCTAAAGGTAATTGGTAAAGAAGAAACAACATTCTCAATTATTTTATTTTTTAAGATTTTGTTGCAACTCTAAGGACTGACTGTAGATACCACCTTTGGTACACCTAAACATACTTGAATACTAAAAATATATCTGCATCTGCACTCTCACAAGTCCTTTTGTCTCTCTCTATGGGCCTGTGCCTCCAGTCTTGGTAGTTTGCATGAGAGTCTAAGGGTGCCTCTTAAACACTTTTACGTAAGGCTGAAATGTACTATAGCCCTCGGATTTTCTTGAGCATAATTCACTGCAGAGTACACAAAATAAAAAATGTTATTATATGATTAATATATTTTTTATTAATGGTCACTTATTAGAGATTGATACAAATCAAAAAGTCAATGGTAACATCTTGTTGGCCAGTAACTTTTAGTGACAGCAGAAATAACTGTGTCTATAAAACAGAGCATTCTTAGAAGATCTATTAATCATTAGGTGGTAAATTCTGTGTGTACCAAATAAATGTACAACTGATGTGGGGCTAGGTCCCTTTCTCCTGTAAAGAGCAAAAGAAAATCCTGTAAGGCAATAAAAACTCACTGAAACTTTTTTTAAAAGGGCTTATACCACTGTAAAATAGATTGCAATGTTACTTATTGACAAATCTGCAAACTTGTCAGTATTTACTCACAGCCTTTCAAGGTCTTATACACAGAATACAGTATCAACAGTAGAGTTCAACAGCATTGAAGAAATGCTGCCAGAAATCCCATGTGCTTTTGACAAACTCTTCTTCTGAAGTAATCTCAGAGGATTAGTATCTTCCTTTGCTGGGCCAACTCAAGAACAACTCTCTCTTTGATCACAGGTGAACTCTGCATATTTTTGGAAGAGAAAATTTAATTTAATCTATTAGGCAGATGATAGCTAAAAATCCCTGAAAGATGGTGGTCGACTTGCTTATATTAAAAGTCACTCTGGTTTTGATTTACCATTACCTTTTTTTTCTGATGTAATGCCCATCCTATCAGTTCTTGGAAAGAACTAGACTAGTCTATGAGTTTGTGACTGATCAATAAACCTCTACTATGGGAGAAGACTCACAGGATATGGGTGAAGGTGATACGCTCATAAAGCTCAGGGAAGAATGGAGGGAGTGACTGACCGTAGCTGTTCCAAAGGAAATTGAATTTAGCTCAGCATAAAGGGGACCGGAGGGTGGCCTTAGGTCAAATGAGTGGATGAACTGGTTGTGTAAATGTTTCTGCCTGAGTTGGTTAATCAAAAGAGTGTGTGTCTGCCTGAGTTAGCCAGACTAACATGGGGGAAGTGTATACGTGGCTCAATCCAGCACAGAGTATAAAAGCAGAAAAACCAACAAAATTAATTTTGTAGAGACCAATAGGCTTGAGCTAGTTTCAAACCACATATACCTTCCTGGCAACCGGGGATGCCCAGTGTCTTGACAGGGAGCATATTATAAAGACCAATAATGAGAATCAGGCTTGTATTGTGGTTCAACTGTATAGTGCAATTCCTGTATTCTGTGAAGGTAATTGGCACATGTATTGTGATTTCGGTACCTTGCAGTATCACTCTGCTAAATCAAAATCCTGTATCATGTCAAGTATCTACAAATAAGTAAATCTGGTATTAAACATTAAACCCTCCATGTATGAAACATCTAGAAGAACTTGGTTAGAGAGTATTGGGGTCTGACAGAGTTAAAATGGTTATTCACCTCTTTGATAGTAAGACTCAGAGTGTCTATTACCTGAAAATGAGGTTTTTGCTTCAACTTGATTAATTCCACAGATAGCTCTCCAGTTTCCTTTTTGGTTAGGTGCTACTGTACTGATCTCTGTTTAGCTGGACTTAGCCTTCAAGTTGTGTGCAGAAGACAGGTAGACCATTCTAAGTGCCACATGAATCACAGTCCTTCATTTGACCGCAACATTTTTAGGCATACTGTTAAAAAATGTTAGATTTGGAAACCTTTCATTTGACATTTATCTGAAAAACCATAATGTAACTGTATATAAATGTCAAATGAGAATAAAGCTGTATTCTTATCTGTATAAATATCAAATGAATGGTTGTTTCCTCTGATATTTAGGGTTCTGAAAGGGTAGAGGTCAAGTGAGGTGCCTCCCCCAACAAAGGTTAATGGCAGTGATGAACTGGGATACTGCAGAATTCTAAAGCAATAGCTCACACCCGTACCCTGGGGTTTGTTGCCCTGAGCAGCTCAAGTTAGTGACTTAGGAACAGGATCCTTCTATGGCAGCTGTACCCTTAGCCAACACAACACTTAATTTCTATCTATCTCCTTCCCCAAATGCTGCTTGTTCATGACATGATTTGGAGAAGGGAGATGAACTCAGGTATTCCACTTTCCAGGTGAGCACTCAAATCACTAAATTATTAGTTATTTTATAGGATGTCTCATTTTCAAACTTGCTGAAATGGAACTGCAAAACACAGTTAAAAATTAAGTATATTTGAATATGGACAGTAGAGTTATAAATGAAAACATCCAGATTGTGTATGTCCCACAGACTAAGAACCATAACATTTGTACATTTGTGAAACCCATCTGCTTTTTCTCAGGTATCAGCAGAACAGAATTACTACTCAAGTAAAATTTTGGTTAGCCACCATCTACGTAAGAACATTGACTACGTTATGAATAATCTAAAACTACTACATTAATAACTATAAGGATGTCAAAAAAATTGAAAATTTGTTTTTCGATATGTAAATAGGTCCCAAAAGTCAGTTCGTCCATGAATATACCAAACAGCACTAGATCGCTCAGCTTGGGAACCAAAAGATTACCACACAGGTCAATAAACCAAGCAAACAAATTCTTCCTCTAAAACATAAAAGAACTCTTAATTTTGGTATCTGTTTGTAAGCATCCACAACATAAATACTTCCTATCCATAGCCATAACTAAAATGCAAAGTAGAAAACAAATCAAAAGGATCATTGTCTAGAAATGCATATAGTATTCCCATGTAAGATCCTAAATATATTGCTGGAATGCCTAACACTATTATAAATCTGGAAATGTTGAAATTCACAATTCCAAGTGCTGATTCTCTTATACACTGTAAGTGCAGACTGTAAAATTTAAACATAATAAGAAATGCTATTTTACAACACCTGTTTCAAGTACATTGGCATACTGTAATGATATAATTATGGTCTTTAAAGAAAGCAGAATTTAGGAAGAGGGCTGTTATATAATCTCATTTCCACTGGGGGGGGGAAGAAAAATTCCTTACAATTCCTTCCTTGGCTACTTGGCAGGTAAATCACAGTATGCTTCCTCCCGCCAAAAAAAAATAAAAAGAATCCCAGACTTCAACAAGATCTCCAGGAAAAAAACTTAAATTTCCAGGGGAACATCTGTTGTGTGCCCTGTGTAGTAGCCATTTCACCTATCCATTGCAATATCCTAGAAGAATGCTTCAGACGTGAAAAGTCCTCCATAGGCAGTTCCTTAGCAGTTTCTTAGGAGATTTAGAGCTGGGAACAACCACCTCAAGCCTTACACTTTTTGTCCTATTTTATTTGCCATTCACTCACTAGAAGCAGGATTCCTTTTATATTGCTGGGACTTCATTGACTGAAAAACCATGATACCCTCTTTGGAGCCTAAAACGTATGTCTAGGTCTCTTGTCTTGAGCATCCCGAGCTGCAGCAGGGCTCTCCCTGCAGACTGCAGGCAGTGAGCTGCATCTTCGCTCTAGGTTGTGCCAGGAGGTTGGCCTCTGAAGATCCCTACTCAGGCAACTACCTGTCCTCAGGATAACCTGGGCGTTAAACTAAGCAAGGGATTCCACTAGGTGACAGGGAATCTAAAACTGGATTTTGTAATGCTGCCTAGAAATACCCAAATATGCTTGCAATTTCTCTTCCTGATGCTTTACATAAAATAATTGTTTTTCTTAATTTTACTGAAATTCTACTCCTGCACAAGCAAGGGAGTTTAGATTGGATTCATATAGGCAGTGAATATCTTACGTTATTCTTTTCAAGTAAGCAGTGAGTAAGGCTGACATAGAAGGGCCTAGATGTGGGATGGAGTCTCTTCTTCCCCGTAAGATATATAGTCAATTCGACGTCTTTCTCTGTTCAACTCTGCAAACATAGGAAGATGTGTGAAATGAACAAAGTTTGTGTATATAAGCGTGATGGGTAAAGCGTGTTGATGTTGAACCTGAAATGAAACTAAGGAAAGCATATGATGTGTGAAACATATGGCAATGCATATGTATGAAGTTTGGATCAGGATATGCATCACAAAATAGTAATAGGTTTTTATTCTGGGAGAAGAGAGTGATAAAGCAAAGGGGAGTAAGAACCTCACACTAAAAACAAGAGAAGTTGGAATCTCCTTCCTCTCTGCTATTTGGCATTTCCTCTTGAAAGAAGCGGAGGAAGTATTTAAATATTTTATAACCTTCATTATTGGAACATACATTTCTCTATTACATTTTTGGAAGCATGTGTTCTATTTGAAATCAGTATGGATGTATAAACATTTTTAGGAGATGTTTATTCTCTGTATGTAGGTGGAGAAGAACATCGAATTAGTGAGATCTTGCTTTCGTGAGTAGCAGAGCAGCTGGCATTATCCCTCCTTTTCCTCTACCTCCCTGGCCAAGGGAGAACACCTCTTATCCTCAACTTTAATTCCCAAAATAAAATAAGAAATGGTTTTGGCTTCCCTCTTTCCATCTGCTTCTCCAGGTAATATTGAAATTGCATCTGCCATGTTTGCAATTCTTTTACTAGGTCATTGTGGAAGTGTAGGGAAAGTGAAAAGGAATGACATGGGGCTATCACAGAACTGTAGAAAACAGAGGTAGAAAAGATCTTTTAGTCTACTTCCCCACCTAAATGTCTGTCTGATTTGTTCTCAAAGACATTTAGTCATGGAGACTTGAAAATGTTACCTAATCTTCTGTACCCTTTACACATAAGCATTCAAGTTCAGATACTTAACAGGAGGACCAGCTTCTCTTTATCTAACACGTGAAGCATAGACCACACAATCATGAAGATTAAGTACAACTACCAATCTGTGGCAGCTCAGTGCCCTATGGTCTTCCTCTTCTGTATTCAGACAGTGCTGGTGGAAGTGAAAATGTCCGCTGGTGGTGCTGAAAAAAGAATATGCTCCCCAGTTCTGGTAGGGTATAAACTTCTTTGAAAAGGTTCAAGTCCAGGAAAGCTACTCAAGATCATTATTTGGAAAAGGCTTCAAAGACTTCTTTATCCCTTCTCTATACAGAGATATGGCAACAGAGCAACAAACAGCAGCAGATACTACGGCTCTAGTTTATCCAACTGAAGCCTTGAAATCTTTAAGTCTCTTTTTTCATAAATTTATTTTTTAGGCATTCAACAAAGTTCAAAATGGCTCAGAGGCCTATTCTGTTCACCTCTCCTCTGTACTGTCTTCCTGACTGCATTTTTTTTTTTTGCTTATATTAAGAGAACTGGACTTGATGGAACAGCACTGAATTGTTGCACCTGAAAAATCTGCCCAACATCTTCTCTAAGAAACCACTGCAGAAACATAACAACTTCATCTTTTCAGAAAAGTATCAAATCTTTCTCTCATTGTTACTCATGGATAACAGAAAAGGACAATTGTTTAAATCTCACCAGAAAAAAAGAAATTGTCATGATTCAGAAAAGATTTGAGACAGGATGAAAGTGAAAGTAGAATATAATCAAGCAATAAAAGGAAGATCATCATTCTATTATTTCAACAAACTAATTTTACTAGGAGACTGTCACTGCTGAAGTGAAGTGTCCATGATAAAACTGATCATGGTTGACACTGCAGTGTATTTTCTAATTGCTCATGTTATCACATAATTCAAAACATTTGGATTTTCTTCTAAGGGTAACTCAATGCAATTCAGGCAAGTAGACATAGCCATAAAATGATCAAGATAGTTGAGTACTTCATTCTAAACCAGTTAAATAGATTTATCTGTAATTTGACAGACTGAAAACTATTTTGCTGTTTTCTTACTCATTTGCCATCAAAGCTTTAACATTAAATATAAACATAAATGAAATTTAAAACTGGATTGAACCATTATAAAAATATGTAAAATAAAATTTTTGCTTCACTCATCTAGTTTGTTTTTAGAAAGGTATTGACCAGTTTCATTCAGAAGGATGAATTTCAATTTTGAACAGCCTGTATGCTGTTCAAAATTGAGGCATATATACAAATATACAAAGGAGGCAATATGCAAATTTCTAATCTAGAATAATGTTTGGAATTTTGAATGATGTCATATTCACTGCTCTTTGAATTACATGCTTGGATAGCAGCCATGGCAATCTGCAGATAGTGAACTGCTTTAATAAGCGCTCTGAAGAGTCTCTAACACTTGTGTGTCTGCCTATTCTCAGTTAACAAACAATAAAACTGAGGGATTCAGATCAAATAATCATTTCAGACTTACTTTACTCTTCTTAGTAACTTACTGGGCAAATATGTAGTCCTTACTTCTTATGCCTTTCCAGCTTTTTTGCGGTAACTAATCTGGTTATTCCTACAGTCTCCTTTTTCCATTATATCTTCTCCCAGGTAAAAAACAGCAAAGAGACAAAACCTAAAAACCCAGCTACAATACTAACTAACAAAACTATGTTAATTGTGCTTTTTTCATTTGTTTGCATGATGCATCACTTTGCCAAGCCTATTATTTGCATTTGTAATCTTAAGACATCTGGAGGTAAGGAACATGTCGTCTTCTATATTTGTACAGCTCCGAGCACAACAGCAATTAGACACTGATTAAGCCCTAATGTCATATAACTACTTTATCATTGTCATCCGTACTAAACAAATACATTTGCTTGAAACTAAGCATGTTGAATGAGCAACAACATTTAATAAATCCCTGCTTTTTACTTCACTAGTAACAGGCATGCTAAAACAAAATGACACTGATGTAGATCTGGAATGATCCTAATATTTTTTGTGGAGTTAATCCAGACTGATATAGATGTTAACTGAGAATAAAAAAGTCCAGAATCCACAGGGAAAATAATAGAATAAATGGGTTTTAGATACCTGCACATTTATTTTGCCCAGGTTGCGAAACAGACTCGAGGCAATTCTCTAGAATGCGAAGCCTGCTAATAATCCTGTACCACAATTTACTTCAATTTTAGAGTAGTTATTATCTGCCTTTCTGCAGATGCACATGTTAATTAACTTGATTTTGATTAATATATTATTTATAAACCCACAGTACTAAAAGGTCACAAACTGCAAAGTCTTAATTTCTTGAGATTTTGATTCCAAACTATTTATCAGATTTGGCTACAAGAAAGAGCTGGCTGCTTGTGGGAGAAGTGTCACTTTCTGGTCATTTGAATCCAATTATGAAATACATACACGCAGAACATTCCAAAATAGCATCGCTGTCGCTATGACTGCATGTCACTTTTGTCTGCATGTCGTTGGTTTTAGAAATATTACACAAAATGAATTACATCAACCTTTTGTTTCTCTTTCTATCCTTTTTTAAGGCAGCCTAGGAATTTCCTGATAGAGTTGAGCTGGAGCAATAAGTACAGATTTTCCTGAGTGTCCCACAGACATGTAAGTCATTTGGTTCATATGTGGGTGGTCTTTGACTTATTCAGCTAGCTCTGTTATAGACTGTCTAACACATCCAACCCAATTAGATAGATGCACAGTATGGTCTTTACAAAATATCATTCAGCCATGTATCCTGCAACAAGCAATTACAAGTCATCTTCAGGGCATTGATTTATTTCTCATTGCCCTACCAATTTAATGACCTTATGATTTATACTGATTATGGAAGTCTCTCCTTGGCAAGCAAAGTAATTATCCATCAATCTTAAATTCTTTGAGGGAAGAAAATGTTTATTTTCTGTCTGCATAATAAGTTTTATGTCATTTTTAATGTCATGACTCCCACATGCACTGGAGATATATGTAGTGACTTCTAATGTCTCACAGAATGTCAATTGAAAATGCAATCTGACAACAGTCTTAGCTTCTATTGTCTGAATATTTGGCATTATATAATGAAGACGGTTAAGACCTCTGCTTGGAAATGCATACATTATCCTAGGATAAAATAATGGACAAATTCTGTGGTCCAGTGATGAGGCCGTACAGAAAATTCTCAGTGAGAAAAACAGCAGACTTTAAGTACATTTAAATATCAACTGTACAAATAGAGGTTGAGGAGCAATAGGATGGATCACACCTCAGCACAAAAGGGTGAAGCACATGACCTCTCACTGCCCCCTTTACTGCTGTTTTTCTATAACTGTTTGATTTAGAGTAAGGATTCCAGCACTGTGTGTGTGTCTGTGAGTTTATTTTGAAAGGAAATTGGTTTTATTTGAGTATAAATAGGAAAAATCTAGGTTGCATTGCATTATTTGTCAGACCAAAATGTCCCACGTGGTCTTCTGGAAAGCTGATATTATTTTGGATTTTTAAAAATTTTTACTGTAGAACTCACAAATTGAAAGGTTCTTAAAACCTGTTGACCAAGGAGAGGCTAACATCCAAGGAAATTGAGTTTTACAGATGCGCCAGTGAGTTCCCCAAACTTGGCTCCTTCTCAGCCATGCTCTACAAATGTTATTCACACACAGTAGATCCAATCACTGCTGATGCCACCTTACTGTTTATTTCCATCTTTTTCATTATCTCCTCCAAGTCTTTGCAGACTGCTTGACATGTATCCTCTATTAATAACCTTTGCATTTTAAGACCTACAGCACAGCAGTTATGTAAGATGATGAAGTCCCTTCCACACCTTTTGAGTTTGATGGGAAGATTCACTATTCGCAAGAGTTAGTATGGATGGAAGTGATGGTTCAAGTTGGGTACAGAAATGAAGATAGTGAGGTTCCAAAGGGTCCAACACACAGCATCAGTGATACAGACAAGATACTAGAATTATTCCTGTCCATACATTCAAGTTACTGGAAATGGTAGAATAAAACTCTTCCACTATATGTCAAGAGATTTTAGATTTTACAGACAAGCCTCTGCACTTTACCTATGAAAAATACCCATTAATTGGGCATGGATATGGTTTTCCTACAATTCGGGAGTTACTTTATTTCTGAATCCTTAATTCCCTACTCAGCTCAAACCCAAGATCCATCAGAGATAAAAATTGCACAGAGAACAAGATCCTGTGAAAATTTAACAAATAGGAAACAGCACCTTCTACAACTCGGGAGATATTGCCAACTCAATGCAAGAAGGGCTGATTTAACTTTTTACATTTGACTTCTTGTGTTGAAGTGAAGAAAGAAGATCTAGATAAGCCATCAAATACTCTTTCTCCCTGAAATCTGCAATTACATGTTTTTCTTAAAGTTAATGTCACCAGAAATGACACATCACATAGACCTTTTAAATCCTGAAAAGGAAAATCTTCATGCTCTCTTAATGCAACACTACCTGTCATTTGACTGGCCTGGTACAGAGATGACACATGAGTGGGTCCTACCACACCTTTCATTACAGACAAAAACTTCTTTTTCTTCCCAAGAGCTTTAGGATAGCACATTTTATTCTTTTTCTAAAAAAAAAATTGTTCTTAACTAGGAATGACACCAAAACAAAATTTCTAATTTAAACTACTTCCTCCCATGCAAAATCACTTAGGTAGAGCAGAAAACCAACCTTGAATGTTTTTTCTCACGTTCTCAACACTACCAATTTCAAATATCTAAGCAACTCCAACACCAAGTGGAGTGGATTGATTAGTATCCACACTACTTAAGGGTAGCCTCTTTTGGGGTAGGTTGCCCACACTCAGGGGACCTAGCCTTTGGATCTCACTATCTTCTGGTCCCCACGTGGTGCTCTGTTGCCCTAATACGTTATCATTATTGTACACTTTTAAAATTTCAAAGTGTCTGTAATAATGCAATGGCTTCATTGCAGCCTACCAGAGGTTGATTTTATAGCACAAAACTGAGGTGACAGAAAGGACCAAGGGAGTGGCATGAGGGTGCATTTGAGGGTGCTAAACATTCTGAGATAGTTTTTTAAAAGACTGCGTAGGTAGAGGACGCTAAATTTGATGCACTGGTTTGATTCATCATGCTTTTGGGAGCACTCCAATTCCAGCTTTGGAGTGATCCAAAGCAAACCAGGGAACCGAGTGGATGATCAGGGATCCAGTGCTTGAGCCTGCTTCCTGGCCATCGTTAGCAATTTAGATATGCCCTGTGTAACAGAATCTAAAACACAAGTAACACATATCTCAATTCAGCAATTTTTACTTCCTATCTATATCCTTAGCATACACTGTGAAACAATATCTAGCTCCAAGAAAATATTGCAGTCTTAAGAGCAACAGCTTTGAATCAGGCCCAACAGATACTACAAGATGAAAAATAAATGGGGACTGAAACACAAAAATAGGAGTGTTGCAAATCAGTTCCAATTTTATGGAATTAAATGTTATCAAACAAACAAAGTAGAAATTCTGAGTAGATTAGTTTGTTGTCTACATAAAATTTCTAGATTTTAGGCATTTCATTTAGCATTGAGGAATATGTATGGAAAAATCAATATAAAACAGAGGATGGTGACAGATTGYCACTGTGTTAAAGGGGAACCTTATTAATTGGAGTTTTTCCAGTGGAGTCGGAGGACTTAATTTCAATGATCTCATTGGGCCAGTTTAAAATTGAAAACTTCCATGGCTGTTTAACAAACTTGCATTTCAACACAACTAAATGCAAGAGGATGCATGCAGGAGCTACTACTGTGCACCTTATTCATAGAATGAATGCAGGTGTCTTTTCAAGATGTGACTCTGTATATAAACACACCTGGGGTTATCATTACTCCCAAAGTGATGCTTTGATAAGATATCTAATTTAATGCTGGCATTCATAATGTGAAGACAACTGATTAGGATCAATGATATATTATCTTGTGAGATTAGCGGATTACTGCATTTAATTTTGATGGTCACTTTTAAAATGAATTACACATCAAAAATTACATTAGAGTTTAAAAATATTGCCTTCCATCACAGATTGAAGGCACTACACTGAGAAGAAAGACTGGAGAACTTCATCCTAGTTCATAAGTACTCCTATGCTTAAGACTGCTAATGTGGCAGACAAGATACTGATAAATGAACTCAGAAGTTTATGAGAATTTACTTTTTATCTCACCCCTGTTCTTCTCTTCAGGTTATTTCCCTGCAGCGGAGCCTGTAGAACACAGTGTCTGCTCTTGTCTCTGCAGTTTCAGTTCATAATTCAGAATCTTAGGTTAAAATTTACTTTTATGAGTTGTTCAAGCTAAAATGCCAGTTCAGACTAGACTGGCTAAAATGGGAACGCACATTCCATTAACTGACTCCATAGTTGAGAGCAAAGCCCTCAAAAAAGGCTCAGGGTGAATAGCCGGCACTGGTAATGGCTTGAAGATCTGAGGCAAGATTTGCGGGTTACTCTGGTATGATCCTTAACATGCGTCATGGAAGCAGCAAGTAAGTAAAGGTATTCTGTCATGATACTGTAGAAAGAGCATTTTAAAAGTAAAATCTATTGTAGGTCTGTGAAAATAACTGCTAGGTAGACAAAGTAGCTGGGAATTACCCATTTTTGCATGCAAGACAGCACAGTCTTCTTGGAAAACAAGAAAAGTGTGTCATGTAAAGATTTCATTCTGAAATTAGGGTTTTTTTGTAGATGCCAATTAGTTTTTACCCCTTTTAAATTAAATTCAGGCACATTTGATAACAAACCACAAGGTTAATATGTTTAGAATATATACAAAAATATTTCAAACACATATTTTTATTTTTTCAGATCAGAGTATTTGTGGAATATGATGTATTTGCAAATACTTTTTGTCAATGTGAAAAGCAGTTATTTTCCAACTATTTTAATACATCGTTAACAATCGGTACATTCTAATAGGAGACTTAAAATAATGAAATGTCTTTTAAGTGTGTGGTTAGTGCATTATCAGAGTTTGGGGGGTTGGGTCATATCTCTAATTGTGAATTTCCACACCCTACAGACTTATAAAATTTCATAGACACAGCTAATCTTGTATGTACCATGCATATAATCCATAAAATTTGCAATATTAGTCTAACATTTTTTATTAATTATTAAAATGCATTCTAAATATGAATTCCATCTTTAATACATAGCGTATCTTTCTTGAAATACATGAATATAATGCAATTTACAGCATCCTGAAATAGTTATTTCTGTCCACATTTCTGCATTTGTAATCCTCCTTCAAAAATTATTTCCTACACCATAGATAAATTCCACTGAACATTACTGAGTTCCTGATTTTAGGTAGGTTTCTTCGAAAGACAAGCACATAACCATATTTGCAAGACTATCCAGCCTGCTTACCTTTCCCACTTACCTTCCTACCCAGCTGTCTCACTTCGGTATTTGTAGGGACCTATCACTTGATATCTAGAAGCATTGACTTGCAAACACAATTTTTCAGGACATTGAATTTTACTATAAAACAAGTCTTTGCCCTGTAGGATGTTTTCCTTTTTTCTGTGATTCACTCAGACCTCCTGTATGGCACATGGACTTATGCAGATTCCCTCACCCTTAATCACAGCAGTACATCATACCCCAAGTATACAAGACCTAAAAATGGATTRTTTTTGTAGATGCACCAAAGAGAGAAAGGAAAACACAACGGAATTTAAAAACATGCTTGAGAWCTGCACAGTGATTCACCAGTTATTTTTATATTGGAAACAGAATTGATCTGAAAGTTAAGTATGTCTCATAGATCACAGGTACGTGTTCTTTGCAAACATTCATGAGGACAGGAGAAGAAGAAGAAAATGCTGACATCTTAATCTGCTATTTCCCCCATCCTTCACCTCTGCATTTCGTAGCATGCAATCAAGTAGAATATAGGAGGCAAGAAAACTRTGAGAACAACCGTGATATGTTTTTCCTGCGGATGTTGTTTTTGGTTTTGGGTGTGTTGATTTTTTTTTTTTTTTTTAAGACTAATAACATTCCTACTATTGACTGCTTCAAACTATTTTATTATGAAAAATATAAGAAGGTTTGGTTATGTTGGAWATGTCAGCGCCTTTGGGAAGAAAACATGGAAAACAGATGTTTAATGTTTAATGTTACAATGTAATTAAACCAATGGGACTAATATTACTTATATGTCATTACTTAAGAAGCAGCTGTTCCTCCCACCTCCGGCTTCACTGATTGGATCATGTATATTTTCCACCCCCATAACACTGTCTCCTTGTCAGCCTAAGTTTCCTCTTTCTAGTAAATTGGAAAGCAATGTTAACATCAATTTAAAGGAACTATCCTCAAACCTTTAATGATCAAGGGTTGCTAAAGGCATTGTTATTCTTTACACCTGTAAGCAATATTAGGAATTTGGCTGCATTCCATTAGTTTTGCCTGATCAGAAATTTAGCCCATCTTACAATTAGAATGAAAACACAATCGTGCATAACAAGTTCATATKGTTTTACAGGAACTCACATTAGTTCCATGAAAAAGTGAAATGTAGCACTGGTAGAATCCAAGATAAGTTACAGGTTAACAATTCTAGGAAATTTATGAGTAGGAAATATAGAGTAATACCATATCTTGAGAAGGGCTGGGGAAAATAGARCATTTGTAGAGAAGCCAGTAGCATCAAGGAAAGGGTAGTGGCCTATTAATGTTTATGCTTCTAGGACAAGGCTAGCTTGAAGAACATAAAGACCACCAATCTGTACCCAATTTATCCTTTGCCAAGTACAGTTTCATAACTTTCATAATCACCAACATGTGATAAATGTAAATCCTGCACTATAAGAGATTTATATTCTCTTTATACTTTTTTCTCCCTATGAATTCCAGGACTTGTTTACACAGGGAAATTAATTTGGAGTAAGCTACAGTAGAATGGTTAAGCAGGCTGCTTTATTAATATATCAYTCTTAGACAATACTATGATACAAAAACATTAAGCAATGTCTTACTTTATCCAAGGAGTTAGTGTATTGTTGCTGGCTCATAACAAATTCTGTTCTTTGYCTTCTGTGAATCAGTTTAGCTTTATAGAGCAGTCCAAAGCCTATCCTACAGTTAAAAATAAAAAATAGGTGGTTTCCTTATCAATTAAGCAGCTGACATTTTTGAGATGAGTCCTTCTGCTTGAGTTTAAAAATGGGTTGGATAAAAGTTGTGAATTTTTGTGTCCTTCATGGTTTTGTATACCATTACTGTACCCCTTCTTAGACATCATCTGTCAAAGACACTCARTATTTTCTGTTTCTCTGTGTGTAGAATATTTTATGCTCGCGCTTATTTTTACTGTTAAGATCTGAACATCCCCCATCTGAACATGCTCTTCTTGTGCCACCTCAGTGCCATTATTTACTCGTATTTGAAGGTGCCTCTGCAATTAAGTGGCTAAATACAGTGTGTCCTAAAAATTGTCCTGTGATGAATTTTTCTATAGTTAAAATTATCATATGCAATTAGCAAGTTAATTAACTCAGATATATACCTGACTAATCCAACCATAGGATTTAGAAATCTTAGGTTAAAAATTAATTGAGTGCATGTAATGCTTTTCTACAAAGACAATACTAAAAGGCATGAAAACAAACTGTTTTAATTGTTTGCTGTTTTAATAGTATGAAAACTTCTAATCAAAAAAGTTTGGTGTTTTATTTTAGTATCTATATGGTCACTTTTCAGCAGTGAAGTAAAATAATTTACTGTTATTACAACAGTAACTGACACTGTTAAACATATTCCAAACCAAATGAAAACTTTCTTTTTTATGGTGACAGAATTTTGTAAATGACTAAGGAGAGCTTTATGCACATTTGCATAATGCTTTTTAAGGAGATTCCAAATAATCTTAATTTTCCCTGAGAGTTAAACAAAGCCTGGATAAGTGGATGTCAGATTATAATCTTTTACAAACAGCATTGGTCCATGTTTAAAACCACATGCTTTGATATASACAAATGCTTTGATGGGACTATGCGTATGTGTGTGTGTGTGAATATTAAAAGACAAGTCATACGCTTTTTAAACATCATGACACCAGTCATACAATGCTATCATTCGTCATAGCGTTACTGGGCAAAATATTTGAAGCACCTGATTCCCAATTCTAAAATATATCTAGGCACTGTTGTAGCTTTGGGCTTTAAAATTTGATCCCTGATCCTCAAAGACACTTAAACTCAAGTTATGTGAAATTCAGCTTTTGTGAAGGAAATTTCACTTTGGATTTTTGCTTCAGAAAATGGATTTTAAATGTTTGATAATATTTTTGCAAAAAATACATAGCTAATAAGAAGTGGTATGGACTGTAATATTCTTTTGGACCTTTTCTGTGGAGTTTTAAAGCAGGTAATATGTCTACTAGCTTGCTACCAAATTAGCACATCAGCCTACAAAGATGTGGCAAATTAGAGCCCCTTTTTATCTTGGTCATACAACTGACATATAGAACATGAGTTTCACTTTCCAAGGCCAACTAAATGTTCTTATTATTAACATTGACCATCCCTTTAAGCAAGGCCTCTCTGAAAGGGCTTAATTTTTCATCTCTTTGATGAATTTGGAGTATACAAGTAAAAATGTTTTAACAGAGACGCCGTTCTTTCTGTAAAGTGAAGGGATGCCACGATTATTAAAGCAAAGTTATGATACCTGGACTGGAAATTAGGAAGAAGTTTATAATCAGGGTTTCTGGAACAGTTTTCAGGAAAAGTCCTGGGGCCAGAAAATGCCTGATGATGATGATGATGATGATGCTTGAGCAGGGTGTATAACAGACTGTATGGCATAGCTGCTGGTGGCACTAGGGGACTGGACACAGGGATCTCACAGAAATTCCCCCATTTGCTGCTATGGAGACAAACTTGAAACTAGGACAGCTTCATCACTTAAAAACAGAACCAAGGACAATTCAGAGGTATTTAATTCAAGTATAAAGTCTACTTACAATTCTTATAGGTTTGACTTCCATATTTTGAAGTATATATAGATGATATATAAAAATCATATAAAAAATTAGAAGGTGGACTACAAGGTACAGCCAAAATTTCCCTGATCACAGTTGATAGAAGGGAGAGCTCTCTTTTTTGGTATAAGGAGCATATTCATAGAATCATAGAATAATTTAGGTTGGAAAAGACCTTTAAGACCATCGAGTCCAACCACAAACCCAACATTGCCAAGTCCACCACTAAACCATGTCCCTAAGTGCCATATCTACACGTTTTCTGAAYGCCTCCAGTGATGGTGACTCCACCACTTCCCTGGGCAGCCTGTTCCAATGCTTGACAACCCTTTCGGGGAAGAAATTTTTCCTAATGTCCAATCTAAACCTCCCCTGGCACAGCTTGAGGCCATTTCCTCTTGTCCTATCGCTTGTTACTTGGGAGAAGAGACCAACACCCGCCTCTCTACAGCCTCCTTTCAGGTAGTTGTAGAGAGCGATAAGGTCTCCCCTCAGCCTCCTCTTCTCCAGGCTAAACAACCCCAGCTCCCTCAGACGCTCCTCATAAGACTTGTTCTCCAGACTCTTCACCAGCTTCGTTGCTCATTTGACTTGATCTTTTTAGGCTTTTATATTGCTGTCTATTATCACTACTCCAGCAGTCCCCCACAGGAAAGTGGGGCCAAAATAATGGTCTTGAACATTTTAGAAAGAGTTTTAAGTAGTGTTGAATGTACAAAGACCAGAGAAGGAAGCAAAGGGGCATGTTTGTCCTTACTTTCTGACCTTCATCAGTGCTGAGAAAGTTGCGGCGCATCAGTTACTTTAAGGTTGTGTTTGATTTTCATACTCAAAATATGAGATAATTCTTTACACARGGGAAACTACTATATCAGAAGATGTTGCTCTTTGTGCTGACTATGGGGTAATGGAGTTGCAAGTGAGGTCAGAACCTGGTACTCAGAATATAAATTTTCAGAAGAAACTGCAGATAGTTCATACGTAAATGCTTTGAATTTGCAAGTACAGTCTGTTCTTTCAACTCATTAGCTCATACTTTATGCTCTGCCAAATTGCCAATTATAATACTCCAAAAAATATAATCTTAAGGAAATTGTAGAGAACAGTGACATTCGTAACAATAGATTAATGCCAAGTATTTTAGTATCAGCTGAAGGATATACACAGTTTGGGTTGAAGGAGGTAATGAGTCAGAAGATTTGGGGTTATCCATTTTGGTACTACTTTTTTTTATTTCATTCAATTTTTAGTTTGTATTGATTTTAATACCATAGACCAGAGTATTTTCAGTGGAGATTTTGCACTATGTGAAAAGCACTCTGGAGTTCCATTCAGGGAACTCCAATTTTTGTCATCAGCTTGAGGCGCTTAACACATGATTTGCAAAGATGCTGAGGGCCCTTGATTTCCCATGGTTTCAATGAAAGCGTCAGCTTTCTGMATTTCTTTTGTAGCTTTTTCAGATCAACTAGAAGCTGAGTATGTACCCTCATATCTCATTAAAGTAAAACTGAAGATATATCGCACCATTTGAAAGTGGACTCTAAAAAAATCCACTCAGCCACAGAACTCTAGGCATGTCTCACGCTCTCATCAAATTGCAAAACACTCACTGATCTCAGTATTAATTTAGCTACTGGATCCTGGATTTTGTTGAAAATAAAGAACATGCAATGGCATCTTTGCAACCTTACACAAACATATATATTTTGGGTTCACGAGAAACAGTCCTTTGTAATACAGAATACTATAGCGCTTGACTACCACAATTGACAAGAATTTGCTCTGCGGGTACTTCATAAGCATTTATATCAATCTGTTGATGTTCATGCATGTATAATCTCATGCATATAATCTCATCACAATCAAACCACCTCAGCTGCAAAACTCCACTCAAGTTAACAAAGCTACATGTATTTATACTTGCTACAGATCTGGCCTAAGGATTTTTGCTGGTAAGGCCTGATGGAATGCCCAGTGAAGTCAGTGAGGTGACCAGAAGAAAATATCCGGAATGCATAATTACACAAAATATAAAGTATAAAAAGGGAGGAAAAGCATAATTTTCTTTCCAGGCATCAGAAAAACACAAGATGAGAGAGATTCCCAGTTGTGCGAAAGGGTTTGGGAAGTTTCCTTTTTYACCCACACCACTGAATTACCCTTATGTCAGGCTCCATCTGTAGAATCCTTGCTCATGTAAATAATACAAGGCTTCATGTTTTCTTCAGTGATTTTTAAGACTTTGAATTTCTCTTGGAAGTAGAAGAGGAAAAGGTAAACTCAGGAGCCTGATTTTGCCCTGTTTCTACCAAAGTGTGGTTTTTATTTGTGGAAAGGGGCAGAAATAGGAGGAGAATTGTTTTTAAATGAAAGGAAATGTAAGGTTATAATGAGTTGACGTGAGTTTCAGACTTACCTTTATCAGTAAAATTAAATGTGTAGTATTGAACATTTCCTGTGAAATCAGTATAAGGAAAAATTTAAAGTCACGTTTCCCATAAGAACATCGCATATCCAAGAGATTCATCAAATTTACAATAATTTGACTGCCATATATCAGACCATACWTTAAAAATCTTATATTGTAAATTATCTGTTTCTAAGTTAATAAGCCTATTGGAATAATGGATCTGTTTTTTCTGAAGCAAAACATCTGACTGCTTGATTGTGCAGGGAGATACGAACCACAGTAGGCAGTAACTGGTGTAATATAATYAAGTAGGGAAGAAACAGTTATTGAAATAGAGAAAATTGTACATGATGTGAAATATTTGTATTGCACTTCTTTCACATTCATGCTATCGAAAAGCCTGAACAGTCACTGAATACATCCAGACTATGGCACATGAAATGACAGAAGTAAGGGAAAGGCAGTAAAAAAAACTTTAAAAGTGGTGGTTGTGATGGATGGGGAATATTTTGAGATCCTTCAGTCAATTCAAGGGAGCAACAGATAGTGCCATTGGGTATTACATAAGCTTCTTAAGTCTAGCAGTGTAGTATCAATACCATTTACCAGAGCACCTATACCATCATCACAGTTCATACAATCCACAAACCTTGCCAAGTAGTAGAATGGTTTTGCAGAACAAAGGATTCAAAACAGAATAAACCTTTTACTTAACATACCATCACATAAATGTTTCCAATTTGTTTGTCAATTTTCAGTGACAACCAATAAATGTATTTATTAATAGTACTGAGCTATCTTTCTTATGACCTGAAAGTTTGTGGTGATTTCTCCAAACATTAGCCAGTTATGCCTTGAAGCASTGTTGTGGTTTAACCCAGCATGCAGCCAAACACCACACAGTCGCTTGCTCGCTCGCTCACTCCTCCTCCCCCTCACAGTGGGATGGGGGAGAGAATCGGGAAAAAAAAAAAAGTAAAATTAATGGATTGAGATAAAGACAGTTTAATAGAACAGAAAAGCAATCGAAAATAATAATAATAATAATAATAATAACAACAATAACAATAATGATAGAATATACAAAATGTGTGATGCGCAATGCAATTGCTCACCACCCGCCGACCAGTGCCCGAAGAGCGATTGCTACTTCCTAGATCATGCCTCCTATTTATATACTGAGCATGACATCATATGGTATGGAATACCCCGTTGGCCAGTTTGGGTCAGCTGTCCTGGCTGTGCTCCCTCCCAGCTTCTTATGCATCTGGCAGATCATGGGAAGCTGAAAAGTCCTTGACTAGTGTAAACAGTACTTTTAGCAACAACTAAAACATCAGTGTRTTATCMACATTCKTCTCATACTAAGTMCAAAACACAGCACTAGGAAGAAACTTAACTCTATCCCAGCCGAAACCAGGACAAGCAGTCCTGTGAGATACTATTATTATGTCTCTATACAAGGAGAGACTGTAGTATAGTCTGAAGTGTAAGCCATTTCTGCAAGTTCTGTGAGAAAGCTAAGAATAATAAATCGGCATAAGAACTTATTTTTCTTGGTGATTGGCTATTTAAAGAAAAATCTATGTTATATATGGCAAAACAAATTAGGTTCTTTGCTTGGCATATGGGTTTAGGTTTCCACTTCATTTAAATTCTGATCAATTTTTAAATTCCTGTTCATTTTAAATCTAACCAAAGAGTTGCTTCTAGAATATATATCACACAAAGTCTATTCATCTCCTCACAGTCGCTACAGTTCATAATTGAGGAATGATGAGCTAAACCATACAATTATTTGAATTTCATTATATAGGAAATGATGAAAGATGGAAGAATAGGTTACTGGAAAACCAAAGAAATAAAAAAAAMMCMAAAAAACCAAAACAGACTATGTTAAATTAAAAGTAAAAGACATCAAAGAAAAAAATCTCAAACTGCAATAAAAATGTTCAATGATGATTAGGAAAGCTATCATATGAGTATCTTAATAGACATGTAACTGAAAAGAAAATTATAAAGAACTAGAGGAAAATGGCTGAGATTAAATAATAGAAAGTAATGTAATGAGAGCTAAACCTGCTACACTTCCAAAAGGTGCAAGTGGAAGCTAAAGAAATAACTAGTTATTTTAAATATCAGAGAATAGGCASTGGAATTATTGAGGGTGTGAAGAGACTGTACTGTTGTGAAAAAAAATTTGGGGAAAACATTTCTGAAAATATTAAAGCAAGTTATTTTGTAACTATGAAAAAAAAAATGCTTGTCCTGATTTCAAAGTGTAAAGAGAACAGTTGCCTGCAAGGATATACAACTGGCAATCCCACACAACGCAAAATGAATCATGAAAAATGTAAACCTTTTTGGGGGGAGAGGGAGGATTTGTATAGAGAAAGTCACTGATTCTAGTAGGTCCCCTCCCCCCTCTCACACTTAGCAGCAGACAGGGAAGTGGAAAATGTAGTTATGTGACAGCTCTACAGCCCAGGCAATCACTATTGCCTAATACTATACTATGCTGAGCATTTCTAAAGAACAAYTTAATAAGCAGCATATCCACAAGAAGAAATACGGTGTCTCATAAACCTCCAGCCCCCAATAGGCCAAGAGCAAGGACCAAATCCAGATTCCACATGTGGAATTTTCTACGGCAGAAAGTCTATGTCTGTCTAGTGCACAAATAGGACAGTAGCTCTCCTCTAAGTGATGTTATCCTCCTTCTTTTGGTTTGTCACAGATTATTTCTTCACCTTTTGCTAATGCAAGTTTCATCTTATTTTGGTAATTTTCGTTAGTGCATGGAGGAAGGGTGAACCAGCAGCTTCACATTACCTTATAAATTAGGAAAATCTCAGATTATTCCCAGATATTCTACAGATTTTTTGTATGATTTTGAAAGAGTTATCCTTYCTGTACTGTAGTTTGCCCCCTTTTRGGCAGAAACAATAGCTCTCTTACTTCACAGGTCTGCAAATGAAGAATGATTATGATGCTGTGATGATGAGAAGCGAATGTACACTCAAGATAGATGCTAATCCAAATGTTTTTGAGCATGAATTTATAACCTTCAGGGAGTTCCATGTCTGGAAGTCTTGGATAACTGAAATATTAGACTATTTCATTTAAGAGAGCTATTTCAAGCATGTGTTATCCATATGAAACAAATTCTTTGGTGAYGGGACTACATTTAAATGCTCAATTTTACATGTTTTATCTGTTGGGGTTTTGTTATTATTATTGCAGCTACCAAATTCATGATCTGTAGAAACCGCAAACAATGCCATGGAAATTGTGACCCAGGCCATTGACAGCAGAGAAACAAACTTTTCCAGAAAATAAGCATTATCAAAAGCTAAAGAAATTGGATAGAGGGAAGAAGCAAACCTGAGCAGGTGTTTCACTTCTGCATGCAACAGARATAACAGGAATAAAATTACTAAGTGAATATCTAAAAGTGTGTAGTGCTGAAAAAGAGGACCAATGACTACACAACATTTTTTTTTCTGACTTTTGCAACAYGGTTTTAAATTTTAATCTCCTCAAGAAGAAACACAACTTTATAAAAAATATCTTATTAATCGTAAACTATCTGACAAAATACACTCTTCACCCGTACCAATGTTTCCTGCCCTTGTGACAAAATTTATTGTCACTTGAGTTGTGGCAATCCAAAGCATTTACGTAAATATGCTGTAGTTTCATTCAATTAAATATTTCAGGTTAAATAACAAACCAGAAAAACCTGGAAGATTTTTTCTAACCCGGGTAACTCCATGTGCAGGAGTGTTGGCACAACCAAAACTTCAGCACAGGGTCAGGAACAAGTGCCTAGGAACAGAAACCGCTAAAATTGGCTGTCTGGCTTAAAAGAATAAAGAATCATATCTGAATGTGCAGGTAGGAAGGCTGTTTTAAACAGAGATGTTGAAAAAGCACTATGATACACATACTCTGATACAATCTGTAAGYGGGCCTAAAATGCCAGCATAACTCACTCAACTGAAATAAAAAAAAAAGAATCTCTGGCATGTTACAGAAACACTGGGGGGAAAAAGAAAAAAATTCTTCTTTTATAATGTCACCAGTGAACATCTAGTATGGCTATTAAAATCCCTTTCTTATGCATAGAAGTGAATAAACAAAAGAAAGAATGACCTTTGATTCTTAGAATTTATTTGCCTTGAACATCACTCAGARAGCAGAGATAAAAGACTTTTTTTCCCCCTCACACTTTTTTTTGCATGAAAGGACATCTGCAAAGTTATATTTMTAGAAAAAAATAATGTACTATGGAAAGAAAAAACCTCTAGATATATGTATATGGTAGATAAAACAATGTGTGAACTGAAGTTACACTGACAAAATTAACTCAGCTCTTCAGAARGGGTGATTTGTTATTTGCTATGTCTGCTTTGATTAGTCCACTCCTTCCCAATCTTTTAAAATATAATGAAGAGTTCTTGATATACACATAAGGGAAAATAYGGATTCTTTGAGCTTTACCAACACGGGAAGGTGTGAAATGTTTCTTTACTGTCTCTCAAACTTTTGACCACCTTTGACCAGTTAAAGCATCCTGGCTTCTCATCCCTGCCAYTTTATTATCTCTTCTCTTGTCCTGGCAGAAGCGCTTACTCAGCCACACTGTGAACCGACGTGGGGAACWGATCTCACTGGCAGGTAACCCAGTTGGTTGAGCGTCACAGCCGCACAACGAGCTGCCCCAGCACACTGAAAGGGACGGGGAGGAATTAGCAGCCGGAGGTGCAGACTAGTTAAACCAGCACTGCTGCTGRAAAATATGTACATTCCAGTACAGCCTCAGTCGTCTTGAACGTTTAACGTTAAACGATACCAGAGTGATGTAGCTTACTTTRATTTAATTTTTTTTTAGCAGATAGCTTGATTCCAATGTACACCTTTCAACACTGTTTTCAGGTTGTGGACAGTGGTGAACATTGTAATTTTTACAATGTTATGGTATTTGCCATAGGATTATATAGGCCTTAATTAAATTAATAGTTTAGATATTAATGTTTTAACAGGCAAACTATTTAAATGTCTTCATGGTTTAAACACAACTGGGTTGGTTTTTTTCTGTGCAGCTGCTCAGTAAACTGAGAAAGAGAAACCAAAAGGAGACTATTCAACAGTCACCCAAAACTTGCATATTCCTTTGATGACATGTGGAACTGATAACTGTACTGAGAGCAAAGCTGAGAATGCCTCAGGATGCAGGAAGTAGAAGATTCTTATGCAGACCAGCTGAGCCAAGGAAGTGAACTATATAAGTGAAATATATAATAATAATAATAATAATAATAACAATAATATTAATAATAATAATAATAATAATAATAATAATAATAATAATAATAATAAAAAACCTGGCCTAACAAGAATACATAGTGTCCTGATTTGACTAACGGTAACTAAAAGCTTACATTTTCAGGGACTTAGGATGAAACCATTACAACTGTTTTCCCTGTTGACACTGGGACTTGTCATACTTGCATGAGACATGTATTTTACGACATGAAATGCCTTGACCCAGAGTTACTACCTTTTTTAATCTTTTCCTTTTAAAGCTCAAAGGCAAGACGCAATTAATCTTGCAGACTTTTTTTCCACAAAATGGTATGTATRTGTGGTGTGCATGCCTGAACCAAGAAGCATAGTTTTACTAATCAGGGTTAGCAAGTAATGATACCTATTAACTACTAAATAATGGGACACATTCTTCTTTCATTGAGCCCTTATTTATCTTTAAGAAATCTCCCTAAAAGGAAGCTTAAACATTCTGCTGCTAATTTTATTGTCTTTATGTATGTTTATAGAAAATAATAATGTGCTTTATGTAATTTTATAACAGATGCTTTTATAAAGCCTACCAACATGGAACTTTCTACTCTATGTAAATTTAAAATGACTATTGTCATTTTATACCATAATACTGATCTAATTAACATGTGAAAAGATTAGCTGCTACGGCATTGGATGCTATAGAAACCTCAGGTTATACAGATAATTAGAGACTGAAGAGGACTCTACCACATGATCCTCCAGGGCATGAATAAGAACAGCTATGCTARGCTTTGGCTCTAAACCGTCCCTTGGAGAAGCTCATCTCTCTTCACTGACTAGTGAGATGTTAGGGAGATTTAGCCTAAGCTATAATTAGCTGGTGTGTATTCCCCCTAAGTACCAATGAAGAGACTTCCATCAACTTCAGTGGAACCTGAGTCAAATTTCTAGTCCATCCTCTGCTATTACAGTATAATTTGTGAAACTATCTCACATTAAGAATCCTGTTCTATTGCTTGCTTGGTAGAAAGAGAGATTCATGGCCTCAATTAATAATTCCCATTTAAAATTTAATTTTTAATATTAAATATGTAAATCTGCTATCCACAAATAATTCTAAAATGTTAATAAAATAATGTAATCTCCAAAGTAAAACAGAGACATAAAATATGTTCATATCTGGTTTTGCAGGATGAGATCTGTTTGAATACCCACAGTATCTGTATATAAAAGTATGTAATTATTATTTCAAACAACCTGGAAAAATATGTAATYGGTCACATTGTAGTATTGAAACTAATGGAAAAATATTCGAGTGATATTCTTTTTGAAACTAAAATAACTTTCTTGTTAGACCTGAAACATCAGACAAGAAAATCAATACACAGAAGTAGATTAAAGAATAGTCTAAAACGTTTCATATAAAGCAAAACAAATCAGTGCAACCCTCTAAAATCTGAAAAGGAAATATTAAGCAATCTTGGGAAACCAGGTGAGATGAGAAATCAATATTGAACACAGACTGTCAAACAGAGAACATCGAGCCTATGTGTAGTAAAAGACCTGAGCTGAATTCTAAGGTAAAGCTTTTTACTTAGACACACTGTAAGACTCAGATAGGAGGCAGCAAGATCATCCTAGCAAGGACAGTTTTGAAGTCATGATTCCACAGACATTCCTCTTAGCTCAGTACCATCTTTYCCCACGTACCCTTCTCTTCTCTCCTTGTTTCCCCCCACGTTGCTCTCATGCAACTGCTTATGAAACCATGTAAACCACATCAGGGAACTCATCCAGCCTAAAAATAAGCCTGCAGGAAATAACTACACAGGACAGGAATGAATTGTTGACAATGTGGCAAGAACAGCCTGACCTGTCACTCTCACTGAGAGAAACAGATGAAAAAATGTGGCCTAAATGAGCAAATAATTGTTTAATGTGCTATTCAAATATAAGTCCTCAGTCCTCAATGAACAGTTCCTATACAAAGCAAAYAGAAAAAGCCATTTCATTTAGCTTCCTTGGAAGAGATCTCATTTATCACACCACAAACATGGTGTATACTTACACCTCTTGTTCTAAAAGAGGAAATATTGGTTTTGGGCCAATACTGTACGTTTCCTACTTTKTTCAATGGGGAAACTAATGCCAATTTTTGCATTGGCCTTCCAGATCTGTAATAAGCTGGTCTGGCACAAAGCGGATATTTGAAATGGGTGACTACTTTCTCCTGAGCTAAATCTGACTGTTAATAGGAAYAACACAGGTTCATTTTGGTTGCTAAACCACACACCTATTAGTTCTTCAACCCTGAGGGAAAAAACAGGGTGAAAATACAATGAAAATTATTTAACCTTGATGGCTGATCCTCAGAACCTGTAGAAACTAGTCTTTTAACCTACCTTGTGGCAATGAAAGTCTGAAGAGTAAGCACAAGTGAAAAAGGACAATCAATAAGCAACACAGGTCCTCCAGACAGACACCAGAAAAGTTTGTGCTTACCTCAGATGAGTCTGTAATTCAAAAAGATGGAGCACAAAATTMATAAATATGGAGCACCTTCCTTCCCTCTTCCCCCTGGATGCTTGAGTATTTTGCCTTTACATGGAATGTTTGAGTATTCCTCTTGTTTTCTACTTATCAGGGGAAGGGAGAGAAAAACAAATGAGGTACATTTTCATTATATTTCTTTTTTCTTATCCATTTCTAAAGACTTTCTTCTAAAATATTTTAAGTTATGTGGAAATAATACTAATATAGATGAAAATAGGAGAACTATAAGAGATAATTCTGATAACTAGGCTACAGAAATTGTATGTGAAAAAGAGAGGAACTCAGTCAGTGATCCTTACCCATCCCTCTGGAGAGTGAGGAGTGATAAAGAACACATTTAGAATCATTATCATTAAGGTTGGAAAAGACCTCTAAGATCGTCAAGTCCAACCGTCAACCAAGTTATTAGTTCAGCTTTCATTCTATCACAGATTTTCTTATATTTGAAATACATTTGTTAAGTGTCCATGTGTTTTTAAGAAGGTTATTACATAAGAACTAAGAAAAAGGGGAAAATTCTTAGGACATTTTTAAAAGGCCCAATATTTACCTCTTATCCTTCAGTTGGGACTAGGACACTTCATTTGCTCAGGAGAGTGCCCTGCTCTTCCCACCTGAAATCATGACAATAAAGGTATAACTAAATGCCAAAGARCCTACTCCTCCTTTAAGACAGCGTTTCATGAACATTCCTGCAGCCTTGAAAATCATTTTGAAGGAAAGTGATGACTGAGATGCCACAAGCTATACTAAACTGATCATGTATTAATACAGGTACTACCCAGATGTGCCATTACTAGGTATCTTACATTGCAATGGTAACTAGAACTCCAACACTGAGGAGATCTTGTTTTTTCCAACCATCATTTCTTTGTCTCTAAGTGTTAGCACATGCTTATTTGAGTTTAGAGCACATACTTCCTAAAATTGCTGTGTGCAATCCGAGGTTATGTGAGTGTATTTCCATAAAACTAAGCCATCAGTAAAGAAAAAGGCTTTTAAACCTGCCTATCCAGTGTATTCAGGCAGAATAGGAAACAAACAAAAAAATAAAAACATTCAATTAACAGCAGTTTGTGAGGGCCCAGTTCCTATCTTGGAAGGCTGAGGATGAGACTATGAACCTTACGTTTTATAGTTTTTAGGATTTTGTCATCCTTTACGTAAAGGACAGGACAACCAAGATATACCTGCTCATACTTAGCCTGAAGCAATACTACTGCCAAACAAGTACTGCCCAAAACAGAGGTTTATGCAGCAGAGTTACATACCAGGACAGAGACCAAGAACACATTATATGTCAAGTGCTCTGCAACTACGTGCTACGTGTTTGTTTTCCCAGGAACACACATTTAGTGACTACAGCGTAACAGTACCTAATGATGGCTGGTCCCTTGTCACCGTTGGTGTTGTGAAGGCAGAGACCTGTCTGCCAGCAAAGAAATTCTCATACCAGAGGGATTCTCTAATGTCAGAACGCAGTTGCTTTGCCAGCTCATGGAGCTAAACAGAACGGCTGAACACAAGTAAAATCTAATAATGTACAAAAAGGCCTYAGTTAAGCACGCTGAAACAAGCAGCAGCTCTGTATCATGCTCTGTATCACTGCTAGCATGSAGCCTTCCCTTACGGAAAGGGAAAGGCAGCAGAAAACTGAGGCAGTAAGACCTCAGCTAAAAGTGGGTTGGAGGCCCACTGTCCTCTACCAGACTTAGCTCAGAAGCTGCCCATTTTCACTGTTCTGAAATGGTGGGACCTGAGGATGTCCTCCCGCATCACGCTTTGGCAGCCAAAAAGCTGCCCTTTGAAATGGTTGTCACCAAGTTAATTAACTGAGTTGCTAAATGATTAGAGTGAAAATAATAACTATTTGGATTTTGATAAGTGTGTTAATTATCAAGGCAAACAAAAGTCTGAGAAAACAATCATTTTCTCAGGAGTTACTGTACACTGGTTTGCAAGGGTGTGAAGAAGACAAGCAGCTGTTTGTATGATCATATAGTTTTTAAGTTATGCAAAGGCAATAGGATGCATGCCTGTAATCACAGAAGTGATACATCTTTGCCCTGTATTTGGAGGGGTTGGGATAGGACTACAGAAGAGATTACCAAAGGAAATTGCAACTACAACAATTCGTAGGAGCTGACTATAATCCCTCATAAACCAGCCTGTGCGCTGGGCACGCAGGATGGAAATCTCACCTATCGCTCCCGGGAAGCAGGCTCGCCCATCTGCAGGTTCCGACCTCGCAGCACAGCTATTCCCCCTGTAACACAAGGACGGAATTTCTGCTTCATTTCACTGGGGTGGTGCTTGAAGGTAGTAGCAGTTTGTTTGTTCTCCCCATGTTTGTGCAACTGAGCTGACCTAATCTTGTCCCCAGCAAGCTTTCAGGAGTATGTGTAGATATTTTACGTATGAATCTAATAAATGGATTTCCATCAAATATAAACCAYCCAACAGAGGAACAGCTTGTATAAAGCTATGCACATATCTGCCGTCATCACAGACCACTCGGGCTTTGCTCTCATGGTTACCATGATATCATCACAATCCCTCAGAGTGCATACTGCCTTCTCTCTCACCACAAATGTCAATTATTAATGCCTGCTCATCATAACAACACAGCATCTAGAAATGAGTTCTGTTTCTCCCGTATATCTTAAAAAAAAGTCTCTCATAATCTCTAATACAAAAGTGCTTGTAGGAAAAAATAAATGTGTTTGCAGATGTCCGAAAGAAAGTATTTTCCTCTCCTGGATTAACTGGCCTGCTAATTACCCACAGCAAGTGTAGTGGGTGTTTATCACTGGAGGAGAGATAAGCAAGGCAGGTGGGAAGTGTTTATACAGGCTAGACAACTAACTGYTCCTGGTGCCAAAACAAACAGGTGCAGATTTTATTGATGCGGCAAACATGGAAACAAAACCAAACAAATACACAGTAGATGAGGTATATTTCTGTACCACAAAAACAGTACCTACGAAGTAAAACAAAAGGTGTTCTGTATCCTGGTGGAGACAGTTTCAAAGTTAGGACTTCTCCTCTACCTTCTGAACTCCAACATGAGGGATTATACCCAGGGGATTTTAAGAAAATTGTCCCACAAGAGATGTTCCAGTATACCTGAAGAAAATGATTTGGCATATTTAGATCACCATTTTTCTTGGTGGTCTGACCTCAGATAGCAGCCTGAGATGTGTGCTAGTAGTACAGCCAATGGAAAAGCTACCTTAGCAGCATCTTCCCACTCATCCGATGGTCAGAGTACATTGGATTGTTGGGGGGGTTAGTGGGCACCCCTCCATCAGATCCAGAATCACACATCAAACTAAAACACTAAGGTAGATGCAACCTGGAAGCTTTCTTCTTTTCTGAGAAGTGAATCCTTTCAACTGTCCCCATGTAACCAATGTGGTTCACATAGGAGAGCAATGTTAGGGCGTGCAAAGTAAAACTAAACCAGAAGACGCACACCAGCTTCTAGCGGTGTTCTGTCTACAAAACCAGCATAGAGCTCATCTGGAGCAACCTACCCACCCACCCTGAAAGGGTACAGCATGAATTCTGGATCCTCAGCACCAACCGTTTTACTCAACAAACTCATTTTATTAAGTAATAACTCCTACTGACTCCACTGAGAAACTCTAACCTRAATTTTTACTATCTATTTTGGACCAAATTAATTTCATCTCCTTTTCACTGCATTCAAACAACTTAGACTAATAATTTACCTTCCTGCTAAGCTGTTCGTTCCATATAGACAATGTAAAATATTTGTTTGTTAAGCTTATTTTAAGAACAAAATACAGTTAAGAGTAATGAAAGCTATGAAAGTTCTGAGGCAAAACATGCATACTACCAGAAAAAGAGATGCAATACACTCCACTTTTTAAGGCTATGCAAAGACTTTAGCTGCTTTCTTATAACAGCCGTTTGATATGTCTCATCAGAGCAGCTTGAAATKGGCTGTGAAGGTACCTATAAAATCATTGAGCAACATTCCATGTTCAAACCTTATGCATGTTTTAAAACTTAAAAAACTGTRAACTTACAGGAAGAAGTATTTCAGCAATTCCTCTAGCTGAAAGTCTGGGGTGGATGGAGAGGGGCAGCTCTTTCACACTTGAATAACGATGAGATGTGACACAGCGGTGTCAGTTCTGGGCAGCTGGGGTTACATTATTTCACTGTGAATTACTGTCCAGTTTAAGCTTTCATTTACACTTCGGGAGGTACACACCAATTACCTTTGAATAGCAGAATCACTTCTGAAAACAGCCAAAGCTCCCTTATTGTGTCTCTCTATCTCAAAAGCACRTGGCTGTAGATGTAAGGTAGTGTAGCTGGTGCGGTGTACTTTGACTCCCTAGCATCCTGTGCACTAACTTCTGCAATTAATCCTTGAACTCATTACCTGACCTGAACTGCGAAGTACTCTCTGTTTCTGATCTCCCTGCTGCCCAGAAATGTAATCTTCCCACCCCTAGAGAAGGGAAGGCAGAAAAGAGAACAGGATAAAAACTAACGCTTCATTAAGCAACATCAGGTTCTACAAGGATTTCCTGCAGTACTGCAGCATCTGGCTGTGGCACACCACGGTACGATGCAGCTGCTGCCCATTTCCAGGACATTCATGTGATGGGCAGCAGTGGTTACAGGCCCCCACACTCCTCCCCCAGTGCAACTTCTTGTAAAACTTATTTTCTTCTGACTACACTGCCTATAGTGAAGGAGAGGAATGCATTCTATAGGAAAAATAATATGCTCCATGCAGCACGTAATCACTGCAGTGTGACCATCTTCAATTTGAAATATTGAACATCGCATAGGATGAACTCTATGAAACACTTGATGGTCTCAGCTGTCAATAAAATCAAAGYTATGTTTAGATTTTTGGCTCTCAAGAAGGTGTCTTAGAATCCTGAATGTTTTCATATACTTGTAGTTGCTCTTTTTCATCTTTACTGCTTCTTTATGGTTGTCCTTTTTGCTAGAAATATCTGTAAACTAATGTCAAAGGTTATTTGCTAATTTTTTTGATCATATGTCCTGATCTGAGAAGTAGCAGGTTATTTCGTGATCTTAGTGATAATTATTTTTAAGAGCTTTTATACGCKAGGTTATTGCATTTTCTTTTAAGAAGTTTTGCTTGAATCCAAGTCTTATCTACCATATCCTATCAACTTTGGGCATTTTCTAAGTTATATGAATAAAATTCTCTATTTTCTTCCCCTTTTTCTTTGCAGTTGTTACCTGTAAACTAAGTAATCTTCAAAAATATTGTTATCTGCAAACTAATTAATTTTCAAAAGTATTCCCAGATTCTTTTTCCTGAAAGTTACTGTCTCAGTAGTCCATTTTAGTGATTAGAAGCTGACATCTTTCAGTGTACTGGCCTCACTCTATTCGAACTATATACCATAATTGTTCATTTCATACATTTCTTGAGCAACAATCTAAAAATGAAAATGAGAAAACCATATTTCACAGCATGCTATCAGCATATAAGAGTAGATTTGCAAGTGTTARTTTCTCAGCCACCAAGTAAAACAGGAAGAAATTGTTACATTACAAAGAAAATCAGAATATCTATACAAAACATACTTCATTCATACCAGCCACCTTCTTTTTTGGTGCTTAGAAAATGCTTAATTATGATGCCTTTGATTTCTTTATGCAAAACAGAAAACCTGTAGCTCTGTGAATATTCCTTCGGATTCCTGTCTGCATAATTAATGCTATAGAAGGAATTCCTTTGTTGTCCTGTGCCAACTAGTGACTATGACAATGGTAACTGTTTAAAGAATAGACAATTAGCATATGGGTATTTATTCAGGGCAGATTAACTAAAGAATTAGCAGACACGTGAGCATGAGGAATAATAATTTGTAATTTCTTAGAAAATATTTTGCTGAAGTTAATCTATAGAAAGTTCGGGGAGATCTGAACTGCTATTATAARCAGATGGCATGACTCATTTGTTAAATTTGTCAGGAAAAATCAGGTTGATCTTTCTTTTATTTTGAAGTAACTGAAAGTACTCTACCTGCGTGATGAGTCAAAGTTCTTCTCTATACTTCAATTACCTGCCTGAAAGAGCTGTGATATTTAGCTCAAGCTCTAGATGAAGGCACTCTAACTCTTTGCAACTTYTCCTTTGATAGCCCTGAAGAGCCTTTTCAACTTAACTATTGCGTCTATAAAATCTTACCAGAGTACCTGCAACAATAGCCCCCAACTCAAATTCATGGGCTGTGCATGCTGCCTTGCTGCAGAAGCACATGGTTGAACACCTCAGCAGGAAGACCTGCCTAAAAGTCCTTTCCCATGGCCAAGTATCAGAACACCCCCTCCAGAACACCCCCTCAGGACATTGTACATGAAATGGGAATGACAAGCCTTGGAGACTGCTGCCATCTAGATAGAAGCAGGTCTCAATCAGGTATTTCACCGTACCTCATTCTATGGTCCGTACAAAGATGCCCTCATGCCACATCCAGATGTCAGCAATATCTATCTCCCTGTAAGTTCTTCAGAACTCACTGGGGCCTCTCTCAGTTATTTCTTTGGCCACACCACAGAAATGCAAATTACCTGTAAAGAAAATGCCCATCTTTTCCAGAGGCGCTTATGTATTAAAATTGTCATCCACTTTTCACGAGATGCCCTAGGGAACATAGTTTCTGTGTGGACTAAGACAGAGAGAGAGAGAGAGAAAAGAACAGTCTGTGGGGAAGATAATATTCTGTGAAGAGGTGCTTTCTCCCTTGGTGACCAGGATATGTTCCTATGGTGTAAWGTATAGCTCTTCACTCATGGGAAAYGTGGTTGCTGAGACCATGTCCAAGGTAATCCTAGTTACTAAATGCAGTGTGGCTGGAGACACTCACACTTTTATTCGTGCTAGCAGATGGACAGAAACTGCCAGCTTGTTCAGTGTGATTACAAGTCCTAAAACATTGTGCAAGTAGCCAGAGTGGCTGATCTGATCATCAGGCTGACACTGACAAATCAGAAGGTTGTGRCATCCACTGAAGCTGTCTCTGTTTGCAGGCAGGGTGGATAAAGCTAAGATGCTTTGGTGACAACTCAGGAGCATGTAAATTACGTGAGGATATTCCTAGCTGGATTGCCATCACGGGAACAAGCTTTGCRAACACTATCGGGGAGAAGTAGTAAATCTGTCCTCTGCTATGCCAGTTATGGGAATGAAATTTTGAGTTTCTCACCTAAAGTTTTCAAAACTAACTTCATAAGAAATATTACCACCTTCAGGGGGATATCTTTGCATGTTATCCCACACATTACTACCTGTCTTTGTCAGATCAAGGGTTCTGTAAGCATTGTCACTGGTCACCAATGTGTGGRTTCAGACACTTACAGATTTATTGGGTTTTTTGGTTTCATACTTTCCAAATACAATCAGCACTCAAGATTGTTTAAAGCAGTATCATAGCTATCTTTTTTTTTCCTTTTAATGAAAGCTTATGGCTATCTTTCTAGAAAAAAGCAGCAAACTGCTTTTCTTTTGGATCACAGGTATCACTGGCTGTAATTTAAAGCTCAGCACTTTCAAGAACAAGGTTGTTATTCAGGTGTCTAAAGATGAATATAAGAGCACAGATTTAGGCAGGTGTTTGACATGTATTTCCTATTAGCGTAGAATGAACACATTCTGAATGGGGACTTTATTTTACATCCTGTATAGAATGAAGCATATTAATAAAATGTAGCCAAGATRATAATAAGTAGCCTAGTCTATCTCCTGTTTTCACAGCTTTTCCCATATTGCCTCATCTATAGCTTTTCATAATAATCAGTGTCTTTTCTTACATTAGAGAGAGAAAATATTCAGAATAATTTCAGAAACTCTTTTCTGTCTGCTGATCTTGTACTCAATGATAATTTAATCCTAACCAAAGCTGTCAGTCAGTACTATAATTATTACTAGTAGTATTTCATAATAGTATGAAGGTTCTAAGAATTCTATTCTCAATACTACCATTGAATTTCTGCATAAAAATTTCCAACCTCTTCACACGTTTTTTCATTCCCTACTCTTTAATCTAGTCTATTTAGATGGCGAACTCTTTCATTCTATGCTTCTATAATACCTAGGAGTTATTCCTAAAACAATCTAGTCACAATGGTTTAGAAGGCTCACTGTTCTGCTGTAGCTCAAGCATGATGTTTCTAACTGTTGCCAGTACTATTTAGTATTCAGATAAAGTAACATTTATACTATTATATATCAAAATAGCCACAGTAACTAGAGATACAGGTATTTAAAAAACCACTAAATACAAAGACACAGTGTATACATAATGCCTATGACTCTATTTATAGGAGTGAGGATTTCTCTACAATCTTGTGGTGACAAATGACTCATCCTAGCTGTACTACAACATCCACGAAATTTTCATAAAATTATACTGCATAATTAGCAAACAGCATTAGGAAATTCACTGCAGTTTATAAAATATTTTAAATAATAATATATGATTATGTCATTAGTTCCTAAAGCACAGAGCAAAATGCTAGAGTTACTGTATGAGTCACTCAAACACCACATCTTAATTTTTGGTGTCAATTGATTGCTGCTCACTGATTACAAGTTTTCATTACATTTGATTAATATAATCACTCTTAGTTTGGTGGCAAGTGATACAACAGGTGTGTTTTTCACTTCATAATTGACTTCTGAGCCAATTTAGACATCAGCTTATTAGTTTAAAAGGCATCAAAATGTCCATAGCTCACCGGCTCTAGGACCTTCCAGGGTACCCAGCCAGTCTCTCGAAGGAGCATTGGGTTGTGTGCAGTTTGGCTTCCTAGACTGATTATGAAAGGCTCAGCTTTTGAAGGAAGTGATCAACATCTCTCCAATGAACCGAGTTGGTTTTAGAGAGTGTTTTGTGGAAGATGCTTACCCTGCTAATTAACTGAAAACATTAGCCTGAGCCAAACCCTTGGCTACTGCAACTAGCCTGCAACCTGCACCCTAGCTAGCTAGCTAGCTTCCGTACATTTAATTTGAGTATCTCTGCATTAAAATTCTGTCTCCCTGTGCATTGAACTTATGCTGCTCACATGTCCCTGTCCTTTTGTTCTAGTCCTATCAGAAGAATGAATGAGAGATTGACTCTACAAGTCCTGTGATAAAGAACTCGCCTAGAATAAGATGACAGTCAGGTGTAGGTCCTTTCTCCAGTGTATTGCTGGTTATTTATTCAAAGTGGAAAAGCTTCAAAGGAGGCTAGAAGACAGACTAAACCCTAAATCCTTAGCGCATTATCTTGGAAATCAAAATAGTATAGGAATCAGGACTCAAAACTTTCTCCAACTGGAGCAGGGTACTTGACTGCTTTCAAGTACATGAAAATTATTCTATGTTCTGGCTTGGCACCTTCTTCACTGAACAATTCATTTTGGTGGGGTAGGAATACGAGTATCTATAGCTGAGAGGAAAGTTACGTGGCTTGGTTGCCTAACCTACGCGAGATTTCATGGAGAAATGGTTGCTTCCTTGTCATCCAGAGCTAGATATTTGGCTCACTCCCTTTTTCAGTTTCCCACAGATGAGTTTGGGAAGTTGTCTATTRAGTTAATGAACTTCTGTGAATTCCATTCTTCAGTATTTACTTTCTCAGTAAACTTTATAGAAAATTTAGACATGTAGTATAGAATGAGAAGTTCCTTATGTGGTAGAAAGACTGAAAGCAAAATGATATGACACTGAGAGATAAATAAAATGCAGAAAACCATGAATTTTTTCCTCACCTGTGTTGGAGCTAGTATGTTGGAGTCAATATCCTTTACATTTTATGATCTTTAAAAAGCAAATACTAATTTAGATGGGTTTATCTGAGGAAAAGAAATGGAAGAAGCCCAGCATGTCAGAACCATCTACCCAAAGCTGACCAATTCTCCATGCATCTCCTGAACTCTAACAAATCAAGAGACTCATGTATGCAACAGATACAATGGGGCTCAGAAACAACATGTTTCATGATTAATCACACATCATTGCTCGTTTGTTGCTTTCAGCAGAAGTAGTCCCTTCTGAAAGGATGAATAAGCTACCCCGCAATTCCCAAAGACATTCAATCGCTGCAGTTAATAGGCTATCTCAGGAATCTCTTGTTATTTAAAAGCCATAGAAAGCTGAAAAATAATCTTGCAGCCTGCAGTTCCACAAATCTAGCAGGTGCAATGATCCCTCTCCTAAAGCCTCTGCTGTCAAATACAGATCTGTGTGCAGTGTAAGAGTTCATTCTAGATGTGTAAATAGACAATAATACACAAGTCAACTTCAACAAGTAATACAGAAGTCAACATCAGAGACTTTTAACATATCATTACCTGACTATAAAGTATTATGACCTTTTCACTAATGGCCCGCCAGGCTGACACACACACATACACACACAGAAAATCACCTAGTCTTATGAAAAATAAAGAGAACCGATATCTTGATAACTAGTTCCATTCATTAGCCAACTTTATAATTGAATCCTTGTGTATATTATTTGAATTTATCTTGCTCCATTCATTAGATCCCATAATGGTTTTTGTACCTTAAATTACATAAGCCTACCAAGTTTAATACCATTATTTAAAATGAAGCAAAGTGAACTGTAATTTGGAAGTTAACATTTCAACAAGTTTTCAACTTGTTAGTTTGCTCCTAGATGCATGCCTGCAACCATGTTGCTGCATACTGGTACTACAAGTACTAAGACTTAAATATTAAGTTTAATATATATATATTTAAATTTTGCTTTTCCTGTTGCTGCTTCTTAAAGACTAAAAATGGTTGTCAAACTAAAACTGTAAAAATATATTTATTCTATGGTTTTCATAGATTAGAGCTTGCTACTGCTGCATCTACTACCACTTTGAAAGCATACTGCAGCATGACAGAACTTTAATATTTTAATACGTAAAGATGAAGTGGCATACTTTGTACATAGACACTTATTTGTTGTGACACCTGATAATAGAAGACAGCAATTGTTTTTGAAAACTACCATTTAAAACTGTGACACTTAACATGTTCGCTGTACACAAGAGAGTAATATGTTATGACTGGTACTTTGAAACCATAACCATAATATTTAGAAATTCRCAAATGATTTCTCTAAATTTGAAATTTCAAAAAAAATTCAGCACGGAACTTCAACAAAACTCTTAAAATACAGTTGATGTAACTAGTTTCCATTCTTGACAACTATTTCAGATTTGGATGGTAATAAAAATAACAAGTCACAATAGCACAAGTGGAGGCTTTTTGTTGGTGGCAGCAGTGGTTTTGCGGCAAAATATTTACAAAYTGGGTAGAGTCATGGCCTAACAGTATTCCTGAAACCAACAGGATCAGAGTTTGCCAGCACTGAATACTTCAGAGAAATCTAATAGAAACAATCTAATAGAAATCTAATAATCTAGTGATCATATTGGGACTGTTACAGATATATTTTTTATTCACASTATAGGTAGTTTTTACTTCTCTACTTCATGGATACTGAAATAATTTCACCCTTCTATTTCTTAATTAAAGGAAGGATGACATTCAAATATCTCATTAGTTTTCAAGATATATCTTTCATTTCTTCTATAATCAATCCTTTGTCAAAGAATATTCCCAGCAGCAAGCGGTATCTGATGTCAAATAAAACCACATAATAAACTGATTATTTTGTGTCTTTGTGTCTTAAGTGTTACAGTAGTTCTGTATTTGTCTTTTGAAGAGTTGGAGGGGAAGAATATATTTGGGTTCTTTTTTTCTTCAAAAATAYGTACACATACTGAATTTTGAACTACTATCTACAGCAATAACAGCTCAGTTGCTAGGAAAGGTTGCATTCATGTGTCATATCACACTGATTGTGGACCTATTTGATACCATGGTCTTTCCTAGAAAACTTGACTGACAGTTATGAAATATAACAGTCCTGGTAAGGTCTTTGGTCTATTCACATTTTCTCCCATGGATTTGTCTGCTTTTCTGTTTCTTCAATCAATGGCTTACTGGCTTAGTCAGAGAAATATTCAGGATGCAATTTTCTGTCACCTTTGCTGCAGTTTTATGTTTGTCTGGCCAGCTTCACTGGCTTTATATATATATATATATATATATATATATATACACACATGTATATATACATACATAGATATTTATAAATATAAATATTTATAAATACATATATGTATTTTTTTCTAGATTTCTAGATGTCACTGGGTAGATTTCACTAGGATTCCATTTTGCATAGGCAAAACCAAGAATAACAGTCCTGTCTGCTTTCTGTAATGCTCTTCACAATGTTGCCAATTTTACTAAAAGACACAGTACTGCATGTGTATGCCTTGGGGGCAACACTACTCTTACCACCTCTAATGCTTACTACTGCATTAAAGGCTTGCTATATTTTCTGCAGCATGCTATTTATTTTACTCTAGTTATACAATCTCTGCAATTGCTAGCCTAAGTGTATTGTTTCATTCAAGAAGGAGCTGACATTTTCCCTGGTTAGCGTCAATCTATACTATTGACTTTTTTGTAGTGCTTTAATTAATCTGTGCATTGCAAACTCTGATCCCATAAAATATTYGTACAGACATACAAAATAGCAATGCTTAACAGATGGCCTTGACTGCCACTCCCATTTTCTGCAAGGGTGCCGGTGAAAGCACCTCTAATACAGAAAGCATAGATGCATATTTAAATGTTAGGAAATTCCTGGTCTGCTCCTAAAAGTGAACAAAGTTGGCTGTGTTACAAACACAAAAAAGTCAAATCAGACTTACTATCAAAGGTAACCRGTCTTGTACATAGATTCGGTCTTTTTGGAGAGGTGAGCAAAACTAAATCCAGTCTAAGTTCAGAATAGCGACTTCCACAACTTTAGGATAACTGACATCAGATATAAGTTTTGTTTTCAGCTCCTTGAAGAGCAGGCCATAATAAAGCCAGAAGAACACACAGTTTCCCACAGACTCTTCCCCTGCAAAATATCAGCCAGGCAGATTCATTGATGCGACAGCAGAATGGAGAGATCTSTGGGTGAAAAAATTACTTTTATGGGGAGTTCAAGGCAAAATGTTGAAGGCTTCAAAAGAGATCCAAACCTAGAAGTTTTATGGTGTTGCCTGGCCACTATGCCAAGCTTTTCCACATAAAAGTCAAATGTGTTCCACATGATTCTTCCTACCTACTGTGTAACAGTTGAGTAAGACTGTGAACATGACCCTAGGGGCTGGTGAGTAGGATGTTTTCAGAAAAAAACGTAATTTGTTTTGGAAAGAAAATCCCCCAATATACATATGAGAAGGACCTGAGATTGTTYGCTAACTCATAGCGCAGGACCATCTATTTTCACTGTCCTTTRGTACAAAGTTACTGAGAAGTAAGGAGGCAATTACTGTGGGATAAAAGTAATCTGAAGGAGAAGATTGTAGAGAACTTGGTGCAGCATTGTACATTTTGGACAATTCATAAAGGCTTCATGCTGGGACAGCTCATCTTTACAACAACAAAACAGATAGGTCTTCCCGTTAAAAATATTGAGAGAAAAGTTTAATTTTCTTTGGAGCATTTTAAAATTTCTCTTAGTTGTCTGAACTCCCCCAGTCCATGTCAGGTAAGAGGAGTGTGTGGGGGAGACAAGTATCCACTTGCTGGAAGCTGTGTGAGAGCAAAAGCAAAAAATACTCATTACAATGCAATATATGCAATACAGGCATGACTGTACTGGAGTGCTACCCACTCACCAACTGCCCATATCTGTGGGTTGTCTCGAGTTTAGTTTTACTATAGTTAAGGAAATGTTGCMTTACTTGTTGTTCAGGTAGACTGGGTGAATTTAAGTACTGTACTGGTTCTCCTTGTTATTTTAAAAGATGTGTTGCCTTTAAAGCTTTTTTTTCTTGGAAGACAGACAAGCACAGCTAGTTTGACTGACTAGCACAAGACAGATTTMTCACTATAGACCCATTTGGTTTATTACTTTTATATCTAAATAGCTGTATATATAAAATTTCAACATGGATAATGTACTATCTTACAAAGCATGTTACACTAGGCCAAAATGAATCCAGAACTTCTCCCATCTCCAGTTATGTTTATTAGGACTTGTGCATCCGTGAGTTATTGAAACTGGAATAAGCTCAGCCTAATGAAAGAGCTTTGCAGAATAAGATTTAAATTTGTTAAAGAGGTCTGGGAACACAGTAAAAGCCAAAGGGTCACTCTTAGGCAACTGAGCTAGATTTTAAACTAAGAAACACAGGAGTTCCTCTGATATTGTGGAACACTAGAGCACAAGAATAGGAAAGATAGGATTAAAGAGCATTAATTTTTCAAATCTTGTTTCAGCCACAGAGATAGAAAATAGAGGCTGTTAAAAAAAAAAAAAAAAGGCACAGTGAAAAGAGACCAGTGGCAGGTTACTTTCTTCCAAGAACAAAGAAAGGCAGAAAACTACAGCTTTTCATTTTTGGTCATTCATCTGCATGCTCATCCTTCTGTGSGAAGAACTGCACCCCCTTCCTTCCTCTAGATTTTCTACTCAAGAAATCCTGTAGATTTTTCTTTGTTGAGTCCCTCTGTTACTTCATAAGGAGATGTTACAGCAGGCTTTCAGAAGAACAGTAAAAGATGTTTCTACCCCAATAATACTTAGTGTCTGACAAGGTGCTTATAAAAAGGAAAGGGCAGCATCTACTAGACAACAAGGTAATCTGCTTAGGTGTGAGGATTAGAAAATTCATTGTGCTATGAACATAATGAGCAGGCAGTCATTTCAGTAGAACTTGGTGACGTCAAATATGGTCTTTTGAAGGTCAGCAGTTGAGATGATCTACATTATTACAAGTTTAGAAAAGGACCAMAAGTTCTTTGATCTGCATAAAATGTCCCATAAATTATTTTGTTAACCTTTGCAAATAATTAATTTTAAAACACTATATGTTTCGGTGACCTACCTCAAGGAAAGAGAGGTCCATGATTCAGCACCAGGCTGCAGCCAATATTCTCTGTGTTCTAATTATTTATAATTGTATATCTACAGTGAAATCTACTTTTTTTCCACACAGGTTGTTAAAGCAGATGTATAATTATTCTCTTAAAAGATATTTCTCTGATATAGATATATAAAACCTAAGTGTCTTCTTTTTATAAAAATGTCTGTAACTTTACAGGTGAGGCAGTTCTGTGATTTTTTTTTTTTTTTTTTTAATTTAGCTTTATCAAATCAACTAGTCTTAAGATTGGGCATTCTGTGAAAATGTTATTATGACAGATACATTTTGGGATTTTTAGCTTTTAGCATAACAAGAAAAGATGATAAAATGCAAAATAGGTTTGGAACAGAGACTCTGTAATGGACCCAGAAATAAGCATGAAGTCTCTGAGGATTTCTAGAGACTGGAGGTGATATATTTTCACTTCTGCAAGAGGCAAGCAGAAGATAAGTCAAGTGAGGAGAAAAAAAAAGGAGACAGAAATGGCAAAAAGTCTATATACATTAATAGGAAACAAAAACAGGATAGAGTATAAAGTGGAAGTTAACAAAAAGAACTAAGAAATAAAGAGGAGGTACTTAATTGTATGAAGAGAAGAAAGAGGAAAATAGGTAGGAAAAGAAKCACAAAAGAGAAAAAAAGTCACAATGGGTGGACTTGATTCCCTCTTAATCAACATACTGAAAGCAGCCTTAACAGCTGACCAGAGTGAAGATTTGTCGTAAGTAAAGGTTATCTTAAAAAGCAAAGATGAATCACTTAATTATTAAAAAAAAAAAAAAGAGAAAAGAAAGAAAAAAAAAGTGTGTACCATGACAGAATTCCATTTCAGACTAAACAAGAGGAAGAAGTTATACTGGTATGTCAGTGTGTCTAGTTCATGCAGCAAAAAGGTTATATTTTGGTACTAGCACCAATTTTCTCAACTGCTCTTTCCATCATATGAGTCATCAGTGACATAGATCTGTATTTTAAAGGAGTTATAAAAACATATTCACAAAATGACCATCTTCTGAATGATCATCTGACCCACTGATGAAGACATTCAGACACGATTAATGTCCTGACYTAGGAGAGTTTTTAGTCACAAGCTTAAATGAAACTTAACAAATCTGAAATAATTTCTATAAGATTTTTCATATGCTTGAACTTAAGCAAGTGCTTCATCATAGAGAAGCTTAAACCCCTATGTAATTCTCTGCCTCACATCATTCTGCTCACACTGTAAAGCATCAGCCACTTTGCTATTGTTATTTTGACTATTTGCTGCAACTCATCAGGTCCTTTGTTCGTGTCAAGTATTGCTCCTTTGTCCTGTGAATTTGGGGAGAGAATTTTGATTTGCACTTATACTAGCCCATATTCTAGAGGAAGGTGGCAAAGAAGGGTTGGCCRAAGAGTTAGATGACTGAACAGTACTCTGGAGGCCTGGATGTGTTTTGTGTTCCATCACAAACTCACAGGGCGACTTCAAGGAGTTAACTGTTGCAGCCTTTACTTTTTAGATACCTTGCTACATGGTAGAATAATGAAATTATACTTAATTAATAGCTAAATTACTTAACTTCCTATACGATACACAAGAAGAATTAACAATCCTAGCAAAATTAATAAAATCTGAAATGCTGAATGAGGAGGCACCTAAGCCATCCAGTAGAAAATCCTGCGGTGCAGAATTCATGTGAAGGGTACATGTGARGGGGGTGCGGACTTACATAGCTGTGGTGTAACTGACAGTGATTTCTTCCCTCTACAGAATCTACACCTGCAAAACCTCTCCTGGAGGTAAGTACGTTCACAGTGACTACTCTTCAGGACACACAACAGAAACCAAGCAGCATTACAATGCATCTCTAATTTTTCTGATAGTATAATTGTCAGAAACCTCACCCACCATTTGACACACCCAGGTCCAGTTGCCTTCAGCGAGCAGTTGCCTCAGGTCAATAAGAGACTTTCAGTTTCAATGACCTTACAATTATYCACAGAGGTGTTATCTGTGCCTTGGTGAGACAAACAGCAGGTAGTTACTTGCACATATAATTGTTGAGAAGCATTTAGGCAATGACTAAGGCCAAGCTCTTGTTAACGGAGGAAAACACTGACAAAACTGCCTTTAGTATTATTCTGTGTTATTGAATAATCAATAGCCATTTTGAGTTGTACTTACCAGCAAGAAAAAATTTGGGAAGAAACGTATTTCCTGATTAACATTTTGTTTGCTGCCCAGAGGCTGATACCCTGAGTAAATCTGAAAGTCCTCTAGTTATTTTCTGAAAGGGTTGGTTTATGAACAGTGAACTGTAATGAGCTAAAACGTCATAATTTTTCATAATTTACTCTATTTATGACCTTTAAAACTATACAATTATTAATACTGTAGATGTTAATACATATATACATGTAGATATGTACATGGAAAACTGATTTCTATTATCTACAGATAATCTTATAATTTAAAAGTATAAAAGCTGATCTGTTGTTTTTCTTATCACACAGGGCTTTAGGGTTTAAAATAATTTAATAAAGATTTCAGATGAAGCTGGAATAGTTGGTGACTCATAGGTCATCAGTGGGTGGCAGGTGAGAGAAGGGAAAGCCTAAAGCAGTTAAGATTTTAATGAGACTCAGAGCTARTTTTCAATTCAGATCATTATTAGTTATTATTTTTTCCTGTTATTTTAACCAATACACAATGTTAAATATATTCTCTTTTCTCAACTTTTGTTTAGTCTAATTTGTTCTTTCCCTTTTCTCCAGAGATTTTCTAAAAAGCAAAAAGAGTTTCAAAAAACTAAAGTGTTAGTAAATATAATGAAATTTTAGCCATAATGTTATTCTTAAAAGGGAGAACTTAGGAAAAAAAAATAAAAAAAGAGAACAGTTTCAGTTATCAATTCTGATTCTTAAAACTTCACAAGTTTTGAGTAAAATTACTATGGAAATATCATAATTTTARTGATGCATCTTATCTTATACAGATTTATTTATTTAGAATTGAACTTGTGAAAATAAGCCAGAATTTGACAAGTTTCTACAATTTCCCAAGTAAATTCAGTTGAATATGTTAACCATTTCTTACTTCAAGAAAGCTGTCTGCCCCAGTTTAGCTGAGATTTCATGACAGGGGTAGGATCCAAACTTTTGGAGACCTGTTATAACATACCAGACAGTTCTACCTGAATYAGCCAAAGTGCATCCCCAGTTGAATTGCTGAAGCTGATCCTTTCTTTGTCATTTGGCTTCAGCCCTAATCCTATGATGGGGAATCTCTCTTTCTCTCGCCCCGTACATGGGAGGCAGCCATGTCTATAGCAATGGTTCTTCAGAGAGGTTAATGAATGTATGAGTCAGTTGGACTGGCTGAATAACAAGATAGTGAAAGGAACACRCAGCATTGTCCCTAATGTCAAATAGAAGCCAAAGATAAAGTTTAGAGAGTTTTTGACTACATGAAGTTCTTTGAATAGCTTCTGGTCCTCACTTTTCATAGGCCTATGTCCTTCCATAGAGAAAAAAGCCTGGCTTCACATTTTTTCCCCTAAGAACCTATATCATCACTGTACACTGGCAGGACATCTGATCCATTTACTTCTCATTTAAAAACCAGAAATAACATGGTTCTGGTACTTTCCATTCTTCTTCCACCCTCTCTAGCTTCTCCAATCTATTCTGTTATTCTTCACCAGCAACTTTAAGGAGCAAACATGACCTCTCCTCTTCACAAACAGGAGCAATAGAACCTCTTGTCCTAAGCAGAAGGACTGGAGGACAAATAAGAAATATGGCTCACAGTCTGCCAAAATCAAAACAGTTTCACAGAGCTTTTCATTATCACAGAAACTGAGAGACAAGTCAAAAGAAAGTCTGAAGATCTGTTCGTACACACCTCTGCACCCCTTTTATTTTCACAAAATCAATCAAGTGCTGAGATTGAAATCTCTTTGGCTCAACTCTCTGCCTAAGAGTCTGGAAAGACAGTGTTCTCTCCCTTTCCAGTTGCATAGGACTGAGACCTACCTGAAATCCTCAGCTTTTATCTACACCTAGAAGAGATGTCTTCTTATACATGCTCTGAATAAGGGAATAAATAGTGTTTCTTACTACGGTAAAAGAAACAAACAAATCAACCAACCACCAAYACTGTAGCACCACAGAACTGTGCTACCTCCTCCAGAATGTTTTGTGCAGAACAGACAGCATAATATGCACATATTTGTTACTCCGTTCCTACTAATTCCTCAGGGAATGCCCTGATTCTGCAGCAAAATGACAGTTTGATGCTGAACTCTCCTGAACCTCAACTTCTATTAAAGAACCTCCACAGCGTGTTGAATGTCACCCCCAAACTGAATAGAGGTAGAGGATTATTACAATCTACAAGACTAATCTAATGATTAAATCTAACTCAGATCTTGAAAAAGTCCAGGATTTAAAAGTAATGGGTCATAATTCTTATTCTACTAATAACTGTYGTATGAGGATTCCGGTCCAGTGACCTCACTATGACTGCATATCATTATATTGGTACATTGAGAGAAACAAGACCGTTAGATTGTAGCCAAAGACAAGAATGTGCAAACATATTCATCCTTCCTGTGCTTCCACATTAGCATCTATGGTGTCTCATACACAGACTCGGAAGGCAAACATTAATGAACTTCATATTTTAAAATCTCTAACGTGAAAGCTCTCCTTGGTGAATTAGAATGACCCCAAGGCTATACCTGCTATTGACATCAGTTTAATAATCTTTGTGCACAATATTTCATAAARACCTTAAAGGCAGTGAAAGTGATTTTATGTTTCTTGATTTTTTATTTTCTTTTTCTGCAGAGCTCACATTTGGTCATTTTACAGAACATGTTTTCCACATAGCTGCTTCTATGCATGTACAAGCGTCTTATGCAGGAAACACAAAGAGCTGTTCTCTCAATGTAACAAGGTAGGACTAGGGATTGATTTGACCTGGATTTCATTAACAAAAGCTACAAATAATTCAATGATTCAATGACTATTAGTACAGATTTTTTTTTTATGTTATTAACAAATGATTTGATATTCTTACTGTCACTATACCTAGGCCAGGAAATGAAGATACCATTTTGCTAGGTATTGYACACAGTAAGGAGGAGAGCTCCTTCTCTTTTAAAAAATTAGGTATTTGAAATTTTAAAGAGAAACAAAGGAATTAAATAGAACAAAAGGGGTGGGAGGAAGAGTGAAACAAAGCTATTCAGCATCACAGGTGGCTATCTCAATACAYCAGGGACTTTCTTTTTGTATGCATGACAGTGAAGAAGCTCACTGAACCACAAGTGATTTACAGTGATTTTGTGTGAGATTAGATCGAGGCCCTTCAAAAATATGCATGCTGTTGAATTTCTAGGAGACACTGGTAAAGAGGTAGTTTTGCATGCAAAGTCTCAAACAATTTGTAGTCCAGCTGATATCAAAAGCAAAAATCCTGCTGAAGAGAAGCAAAAAAGCCAAGCTATAATCTATATCACAGTTTCTAGATAAAATTTGCATAGTTCTTTCCCTAAGATTACRAAGATCAAATTTACAATTAACCAGAAAATAATATTGGTGTTGTGAAATTATCAAAGTTGTAGCAAATTAAGGTTTAATTTGTAATAATAAAGTACATCTTTGTAACTTGCAATTCTTTTAGTTTGCGAATACAGAATTCTCAGAGAGCTTGCTGTTAATATGGAACTTGATATAGCACTTTCATGATCTTGTATATAATGAYACCCAACCATCAAAAGAAAGAATAATGTAATATACAAACTAGGAAGGTAAATTTAGAGAGTTAATTAATGATACGCCCTAAAGCACTGAATTTTGTGCATTTTTTTAAAAATATCCAGAATCTATCACATAATTATCTCACTATTTTAGCACTGCGCTTTTTTAATCAATATTATTTTTCTTTTACTAGAAAACACAACTTTTTCCTCTCTTTTTCAACATTACTCTATGGCCATGRCAAACTTCCCCACCTCCAACACTCTTGAATTATCCTAACGTGTCTAACGGGAAATGTGCTCGGGATTCTGACCTAYGCAATCGCTGATTGGTATCCTTAATGGCCACAAGCTGCTTTCCCTCAGGCACAAGCTAAAYGCTGGGGAAAGGGTAAGGAATCTCCCTGGCTCCTGCTAGGGAGGTTTCTGCGTGGGACCATTCCAGCCCTCTGGAATGAGAAGTCCTCTGTTACCACCCGAGCCCTGTTGTCACTGTTGGCTGGGCTGTATAGCACAGACCACAACACTGCCACTAACGCTGGGGAACAGGACTGCAGAAAAAMTGAAGAGACTGCTTGATCTCCAGGCTTAAGGTTTCTTCTAGTTGTGTTCCCCTTTGCCCTATAACTCACACACTAAGTTCTGCAAGTAGCACAGGATCAACACGATGATGAAGAATTATCCAACTGGGGCACTTCAGCTGCCAGCTAGCAAAAGCAATCTGCAGGAAGGTAAAAAATAAAAAATAAATATCATGCTTGTGTTATCCCAGGGCAACGAGGAGACTGAATTTAGGCTTTCTGAGCTGTCTTTCAAAACAGGATAGCATTAGCCCTCTTGTCCGAGTTTCTGAGAAAAGGTAGCTAAACTTGAACGCTGAACTCAATTTTCTTGTGCATATCAAACTTGTTCAGGACCCTTTGGAGACTTAAAAAATGTGGAAATGAAACCATAAGTGTTTAATAGGAAATAGTTCTGCATGATGGTTGGCTCAGTTGAAATAGTGATACTTCCTGGCATGTGGACTTTAGGCATCCCAGCTGATATTTGTGGTAGAAAGCTAGACCTTTAGCCTCTCTGGCCAGCCTATTTAGATATGTAAATTGTGCTTAGCTTGTATTTTGGACACGTTACACACTTTGTCTCCAAAAGCATCGATTTAGGCACCTAGAATAACAATTCAAACATTACTCTTATTTGCACAATTTTACAAAGTGAACAAGACCATTTTTACCTTTGTGAAAAATAATGTTACACTGAGACTTAGGAAACATACATGAGGAAATGTTCTGAGGATCAAGCCAAGTGGCAGCAGGCATATTGAATAGTCRAGAAGGAAGAAACATCAGATTTCTGAAGGGTAGATCAATCCCAATGGATTTGACSCACTTGATCATCACTGAAACAATATCCCCAAACTCGATTGCACTGRAATTGCTCTTTTTCTTCTGGTAGGACATAAAATGCTAGACTTTTTCCAGAGAAAAGGAGCATGGCTTCTTCCATATATAGCAAAGGAAGTCAACTCCTGAGATGCAGTTCCTTTGGAAGAATCTATGTTAGTGAACTTGAGAACTGGTCTGTTTGAATGCCACAAGTATGCAAAAGGAAAATGCAGAATTCTCCCTTATGCCAAGCAAAAATCAAAAAAAGGATTGTTCATATGCTAGTAAAAAGTCTTCTGAATAGCCTCTGTTGYACTTGACAATTTCCTTACTTTTTCTTTGACTTCACTCAGTTTCTAAATTTCTCATTAAAAAATACATATTTATATTGATCCATAATAAAAACTAGGCCAACGTACTCCAAAATTTCATTGCAAATTGATTGCAAATGATTCACTATTTACTAGAGAACAGTGTTCCAGGTTTCATTTTTAAATTCTCCATTGCTTCAAATTCTTACTATATTGAAATAGATTTTTAAAAGTTTCAGGTTCCTATTGTGTAAAGAGTACTTTGAAAACGAGAGAATACAATACAGAGGCAGTTGCTTTTGTCTGCAATGAGCCTAAAACAGCAAGTAAAAGAAAACACTGTGAACTTTCTTRTTGTCCAAGTCCTCCACTTAGGTAATACGCAATTGCTGTCTATACAACCTGCCGAATGAACGGGATGAAATGTAAGTTGCAACTTCAGTACAGCATAAAAACTTTTTCCTCCTTCTGTTCCTCCTGGGAAATGCCTACAGTGACCTCTAATTTCATGGAATCTTCATTATAATCTTATCGTCATGTATAGGGGAGGTAAAGTAGAAGGCAGAAATTTATCAAAACCAATAGACTCGTACCSCAATACTCAGACCTTTTCAACTTTCAGCTGCAGATTTAGCATTAAAGACTAAACTTCCTGCTGCCAGGCTATGCAGAGCAAAGAGAGAAGGTGGCAAAGTAGTTCACAGCTCTGATCCTTTTTCCCAACCTCACTGTAGGGAGCCATGGTTTAATTTATTGCGGTGTAAGAAAGGTTCTGCCAGTTGAGAAGAATCCCAAAACAACCACTCCCTCTTCTCTCTTTCCTGGATATGTCCCAGCCTACTCCCTGCCTCCAATTTTCAGCATAGATTTAACAGGTCTGGGCAGTAGAGCAGGTACAGGAGGCAAAACACTATCCCAGGTACTCTCCAATGCATATGGTGTTTTATGGTGTCCTATGAACTCGAGGAGATTATTTTTCCCTTCAGTGTTGTTTCTGTGTACTGTACTAGGGGAACAAGTGATCATAATGAAGTGAGAGTCAGATCCTGAGATGGTACGAATCAGTATACAAACGCATAGCAGTGAATAAACCAAGAGAAGAATGCAGTCCTCCATATCTTATATTGCTTCAAACATTCCTCTGCTGATTTCATTGCTGAGCATCCCTTGCTCATAAACTGATCAAGCTAGGAAATTTAATAAAAATTCTTTAAAAAAGCTACTTTAAATCTTACAGGAATCTTGTTCACTGGTATCTTTTTCCAGGTTCAGTCAGTTCTACAAAATTATTGCAGAAATCTTGAAAAGAGACTGTTTCTATTTGAACCTAGTTTCCTCTTTCCCTTTTCCTATCCTTCTCACAAACACATGTGCAAAGTAAAACTTCTAGAGTTCTTTCTCATACCTTCTGATGGAGCTGGTGATAAGTTTATCACATAGAGCTGGAGCCGCATTTTCTAGTCCTGAATCATACTACTAGGTTTTACAGTAACAGTTATAGTATCCTTTTCCCTCTTACTGGAAAAAGTACAAGATTCAAACATATTGAATTTATCCCATTTCCAAGAATTTGACTAGATTTCAGCCTGTAGTTTCTACCATAGTAAGTCTCTCCGTATCAGTTGCCAAAACTGCAGCATTTGCTTGCACCTTTCTCTTAAGCTGGAAATGAATCCTGAGCATGCAGCATCACCTTAAAATATGTTTCTGAGGTGTGGGAGGAATTTTTAGATCTGAAAATGAACAAACCACAGAAAATGTCTTGAAGCCAAAATATGATGATAGAATGACATAGTGACTGCGTCATGATTTTTTTTTTTTTTCTGGTCAGAGCTGCCAGCGTTCACTCTTCTAGAGGTTTGGTATGTGTTAAATAGAGCAAAACCATAAAGCTTTAGTAAAGTTTTATAAAGGACATAAGTTTCTCCTAAGAATTAATCATTCACGCTTCACCTTGAAATAAACCAGATYTTGATACAAAGCACAAGTATAGGAAAATTCTTTCAGTACTAACTTTCAACAGTTACACGAAAACTTCTTCGAAATGGTCTACTTTTAATTCCCAGTCTGTAAGATGGAAGTTAGAGTAAATTTCAAGCTCCATGCTTGCAGTAGGTTGGCTCCAGCCAGCAACTAAGCAACTAAGCACACACCAGCAACTCRCTCACTTCCCGCCATCAGAAGAGGGAAGGCAAYTGGAAGAGCAAAAGCRAGAAAACATTAATGGGTCAATAAAGACACTTTAATAAGTGAAGGCAAAAAGGAACAATACAGGCTGCTATAAAGAAAATTAACTCCATCCAAGCCAAACCCAGTACAATGTTTAAGGCACTGCAAACACTACCAACTTATGGTAGTCTTTTCCTGCATTTTTAGTGCAATTATCTAACAACAACAAACTACAAAAAAWTCTGTGCTAATTTATATGATTTGTGTAGATAACTGCACTCCTGAACAGCTAGGTTTTATCTGTTGACAAAAATAGTTCACTTGGAAAATTACATGTCTAGTATTATAAACTACTGCTCATCTAAGGACTTGCTATTGCAAGCAATTCAGGTACCACTCCTTGATGAACAAGAGGGCAACAATCTTAACAATCACTCATGCCATCAGGATGGTAAGGCCAGGCTTGTGCAGTAGGTCTTGGTGAAGGCTGTTCACAATGTTGACTCTGAAGTTTCAACTCTGATGCAGTCCAACTGCTCMGTAAGGTTCATGCTAGAACCATATTATATCTTCACTATGTATTCAGAAGTATTTCATTTGCARGTAAAATTTCATTCAAGTCAGTACAAAAGCTTTTATTTGCCTCAGTGGAGCCAGGACTTTACTGCAAGTTCTGGTAAAATCCTACCTGCCCTAAGCCCAACATTTCTCATTTTAACCTTCATTTCCCTGTATCATTCATTAGCATTCATAGTGTGGTAAGTGTTGTCTCCATGCTTCATTTCCCCCCTCAAAAGTAGGCTGTCTGTTCAATCAGTGGAGCTCCAGACAGCAGAGAGATGCCTGTAAAAACTGTATTTGCAAAGAAAAGACTAGAGATTTCATGAAAACAAAACAAACTAGGAAACATGTAGATAAAGTATCACTAGTCTATCACCACCAAACATTGGTACTGTATGAGTAGAAAGTGACATTAAATCTACTGATTTTAAGAGTATTCTTCTAGTTTTCTTTCCTAAATACTGATTTTGGKTTTTAGAGCAAAAGTACTGTAGGAAAAAAAAGAAAAAAAAAAAAGTCCCTTTCAGCTAACACCGAGCCTGGACTATACCAAAGTTTTAAAGCTGCTTACAAGCACAAGCCGTATTGTCTGAAACACTTAAGGATCTATTGAATAATTGATGTGCACTGTAATGACAAGACAAGTTGGAAGAGTGCAAGTTGCTAACAGGACGTTGCCCACCTAAAACTGAACTGAGGGAAGAATCAAGGATGTTGCTGGGAACAATACTAAACACTGGACATCTATTCTCTTCAGGTGACATTTACTCCATATATTRGTGTTGGCATAATTCAGGGGTGAATTTTGTTCCTTATATAATTGCCTAAGTAATGGAAGACATTTTAAGGGATTCTCCAATCCCTTAAAAGAAACGCGGGGAGGGGCATTTACTTCAAAGTATTTTCAGCTCGCAAAAGCAACATACATGTAGAACCCAATCCCAATATCTCCATTCAGATTACTCGGTCTTGGGGAAGAAGYTCTACTAAATAATTCTTTTTAGGCTTTTATATGAAGAAACAACCATATACAAGGACAAAATTGAGCAATTTTGATTGTTTTCCTTTTTTTTCATTCTAAGTAAGCAAAACTAAAAGTCAGGAGAACTTCTTGATTTAACAAGGGTCTCAGAATTTAGTCATATCCTAATCTCAAGCAACTGATACTTTACATATGGACTACAGGAAAAATGGATAATTAGCAATAGTTAGAGTGCCATGCTGGGCACCTTTTTTAATGAAAAAAATTAGTGCTTTKTTCCTAAGAGCAAGGCAACAGTCTTTCAAAATCTCAGTCCGAACTGACACACAGAAATCCATGGTGAAAAGTCTCTATCCTCTACCTTGCTTTCATCACGCTCCTCTCAGTTTTTTACTTTCTTCTGTTCTGACTCTTTCCTTTTCTTCCTCCTACCTCATCTTTGATTTTCTCTCTCTCTTGCCTATAGCCACTATTTTTGACTCAAATTCTCATGGCAGGGGAAAAGAACGAAAGTGTAATTCAAAGCATGAATTCAGAGTCTTATCTCATAGGATCTTGGCAGCCCTCAGCAAGCCGTGGTGGATTAACATTCAAACTAATATGTAAACAGTTACAGAAAAAAATAAAACAATGGCCCACAATATCATCTTGTGTTTAAGACCAATAAAGCTTAGTTAAGTCTGGCAAAAGATACAGTTATTGCAAACCACAGCAACATCAGGGAAAACAGTTATTTTATCAATTGTTGATAGACAGCTAGTCTAAAAAAACCAAGACAACAACAAAAAAAACCCAAACAAACAAAGAGAGGGAAAGCTCAGATACAAAAAGGAGATGGGGAAAGGAGGTAGCAGGAACACACAGGTTGTAAGACATTCTTTGGAAAATGAAAGAGGAAACAACTCAGGCTCCTTGCTAGTGGGACAACCCCACCAAAGCACAGAAAGCAATCATGTAAAAAAAAAATTGTATTTGAACATGAGATGCAAGTTCATGACTTACAAGCTGATTCTATTTCTACTTTTATGTACAGATGCATGTGCAGTCTAGCAGGAGCTTTACAACCTCTACAGAATTTTGCGTACCTTTTTATGTCCAAAGTTACATATACTTGGACTCTGGCAACAAAGCCATCTTAAGGAGTCCTTCTCATCATAGTTAGCTGCTCCTTTTATCCCTTCTCCTCAGCTGACACAACTGTTAATGGAACACGGTTGCAAGTCACTGGACTAAATACATTTTGGTTAAAAATGACCTTGCCAAAACAACCTCCTTTAAACCAAATCATTTAATCATTGATCCTGTTACCTGAATGGCCTTCTAAACTATTGTCTCACTTAGACTGAGGGGAAGTAGAAAATTATCAGGCGAGAGCAAGTACAAGCAGCTAATGGATAGAGGATATGGCCTCTTGAAAACCACATTTCGGTCAAACTCCTTGCATTGTGACATTACATTTCAGAACTCAGCCTTCTTAGAGGCAATCTTGCCTTCTCAGAAAAGCAACTACACTAAATAAAACATTATTAAAAAAGTTAATTTWTTTATATTTAAACAGTGAAATATGTTATATCCAATAAATACTAATTTTCATACATGCTGAAGTCAAGCATCATAAAAATTAAGAACTTTAACAATCTCTCAGTTATACATTCCTTGTACCTCTAAAAAGAAATTGGTTTTAAAGATGAAGTTGAGGTTTTTCTTTTTATATAGTTTTTTTTCTATTTGTAAATAGAAGCTTTTTTTCACACTTCAGAATAAAATTTAGTCAGGCTATTATAGATGTATGTTTTCCTTCATTGTTTTATTAAAGATCAGAGTTATGAACTATATATCTATGTGCAGTATGGCATGTATAGAAAAGGGAGAAAGTGGGGAGTTCTTTACTATGATTCTTTACCAGACACTCCTTTTCTAKTCCTTAAAAATAATTAGAATACCTTGTCTACTGGGAAAAGCACTAATTGGACATATCTGCCATCACTGTGCCATGTCACAAAGTGAAAAATACTCACTAATGGTTCCTGAAACGCCAATTTGAGGTAGATGGCAATAGATGATTCACAGAAGACAACCATCTCTGTAGATTAATTATTTTTATTTTGTTCAAACTTTGCTGATTTATTTTGAACTAGTCATGGGGTAGTTAATAAATGTCATTCACTTCATTAAAAACCAAAGTTCTCCTCTGTTGTAAATAGTAATCAAAGTACATGTAAGAGAGCAAAAAAGTGCTGTCTATAATGCCCTCTGCTTAGTATTACAAACCACTATGAAATCAAGCTTTAAAATGGTACATGGACTTTTCAAGGACTTATGCTGAGCTACACTTTTGTGATAATATGGAAAAAATTGCATTCATATAGCAAAACAAAAAACCCCTTGATCCTCATAGTAAACAGCCAGTCACCCAGCAGAGGTGGGCCATCACCACTTCCAGACTGAGGACTGCGACAGAAATAGGCAGAAGAATTACTAGTCTGGGAATCACACCGAGGCTCAGACATTGAGCTACACGGGAAGACCATATGCATATGCAGACACAGCATTAATAGGGTTTGGCGTTAAGGGAAAAGAACTCGGGCCTCTGTAGAAGGTTAGCAGCAACTGCGCAGAGTTTCCAAGAACCTAACTGTTCCATTTAGACACTTAATTTAAGTACCTAACCCACTTTTACAGCCATCTATAAACTCCTTCACGGATCAGGTGGCTGAAGCTTTGAGAAATTTAAGGCCCAACACACAAACCAGAAGTCATATGCAAGACAGAAGTATACTGAGAGCATTGGACTCAGGCTTTATTTGATGACTTGCGCGTGGAAGACAATTCCACAATACATGGCTTCAAAAACTAAACTGTTTTATGAATTTTCAGCTCTCCTATCCTCACAGTCTCAATTTTATCCCTGCAAACATTTCTGCCTCCTCACTTCTGCCGAAACAATTGTTTAATACCACACAAGTCACTATAAGCAAGTCTGCTTATAGCCAGGGTTAAAAAAAAAATAAAATTGATTTTTTAGGKTTTTTTTTTCTTTTTTAAATTGAGCTCCATCTGACTACCTTGAGAGAGGGTGACTATCATACCCTGTTAAAAAAACACCACAGTTTGTTGACCTTTTATCCTGTGCATCATAGTTCTGTCTTGCTGAATGATCTGCTACTGGTTGCATATGTTGTGTACACTGAAGGTTCCAAATCCCGTTAAAAGTGAGACCTGGGTATCCATCGTATCCCCTGGGGAGGAATAAAGGTGCATGCACCACAGGGCAGCAGTGGTTCCCTACTGCCAGGAGTTCAGATAGCCCCTGGGGCCCCCACATCCAAGCTAGCTAAGCCAGTCAAGGATCAGCCAAAGCTAYACTCCTCGTCCTGTTTTCATTGCAGTGCTGCAAGCCAACTCACATGGAAAAAGGTAGGGCTTCAGTTCCAAAGCCACAGAACATAATTCAGAGACAATCTTCCACACATTTCCTACTTTGTCTTAATGCAATTTCTCTTAAAAGATGCAGTTTAACCCTCAGGGGTTAAATGTGTTTTACTGTAACCAAAATCCAAGATAAATCACTTTCAACACAAAATGACTGGCAAAACATTTCTAACTCTTACGATTAATGTAAATTATTTCTCAAAGTAAGGCACACTTCACGGAAAAATTTCTCAGTTACATTAGCATAAGTGAAGAGTAAATTCATTGTTTTCCTTTGCCAAAGACAGCATACTACCTGAGACTGGGCAGGACAACAGAATTATCCTCTCATTTCAAGTGCAATAATAGTTTGAGGCTGTTTTTCTTCAGCCTCTGAATAAACTCTACCGAATTTTTACCCTCTACTTTAGGTTCCCTCTTGGCACTGAAAAATCCACTTATGACTATAGTGTTCCATTTTGGCAAGATTATTTCATATACATAAAGTATTTGTAATGGATTTTTAAAATGTAGAACAATATTAGTAAGAAAAAGTATTATTAAATATGAATAAACTTGTTCTTACCTCTTTGCTTAACGTTGCCCTCATACCTTAAATGCTTGTTTTCAGACTCTAAAAATAAGAGAGAGAGAATACTTTAGCAAAACAATAAAAAAAGTGTCTACCATTTGGTGAGCAAAATTCACCATAATCTAAAMAGAGAAAACAGAATCTATATGACATTCTTACAGTGGATTTCTATATTGCTGGCTTCTGTATATGAACTGGAAAACAAAAATTAAAGGAATTTGCTTTAAAGAAATCAATTGTCTCAAAGGACTGGTGTTAAAATACTAAACCATGTAATACAAGAAGTAAAATAATTCAATACAAAACCAGTGTACTTGCAGTATAACTTTAATAGTTTTAAGAATACTGACATTTTATTAGTTCTGCTTAACATTTTAGGATTTACAGGTAGCCAGCTTACAAGGAATAAATCTTATTCAAGGTCTAGATATTAAGTCAGAAACAAAAATCTTCTTGCATCAAYGAGTGTGAACCTCACATGAACATGAGGTTAACAGCAGTTGCATGCTGTCTTTGGGAGGAGGCTCTCTTTCATCATCTCATCTAATCACTAATTTAAATCTCTATTAATACAAATATGGCACACAGCTTTTCCCCTAATTTTGTTACCTTAAAGGTAACTAAATGAGTCAAACTCTCTACCCTCTTGTAAATTCTGCCCGAGTTGAAAAGTTAACTGCTTCTTTAGGTTCTCTTCTATGATTACYTCCTTTTATTCTTCTGTATTTGATAGCTTTATTTTGTCCTAAACTAGGCTAAAACATTATGAAACATGACTTATAAAGTATAAAACTTGTATTTCAATAAGACCTAATATAAAATATAAAAAAAGTCTATTAGCATTCCCACTTCCACCAGCTTTCATTGCAGGCACTACTTGGTCTCTGGACTACGTGTTTGTACAACACAAYGTGTTGGTGCCACGGGCCATGATTACCAGTCTACAAGTTTGGTGCGTGTTTTCCGGCTTCTGTGCCTGACATTAGTTTTGTCTTCCATTAATAAGAGTTTAATTCTAGCTTGTGCCTTTACAGTACCATCACTTTCTTTGTAGATGAGGCATCATAAAAACCAGAAAGAGCTTCAATTTAATTACAATTGGTGCAACAACAGAAATTTGATCCTGCGACACTTTAAGTAACTATGAAGTAAGATAACAGTCATTTTTTATCCTGTTGTAAAGAGAAATAAAAGGGGGAGAGGCGCAAAAAAGGAAAAAAGGGGAGGGAAGGGAGAAGGAAAAAAAGAGAAAAAAAGGAAAGTGATAGCTTTTCTGTTTCAGGTTTCTGATATTAGAAATAAGGGAAACTAACTCAGAACCTACATGTGACTTTCAAAATAAGCTAAGGTGCTAATCCTGTTCTGGACAAAACCAAACCAAGCCAAACCAACAACACTCCCCCCCTCCTCAACAAAAAAAMCCCACCCCAAAACAAAACAAAAACAACACCCCACAAAACAGAMTTTTACGAGAGGAGGCTATCAACAGACAGCTAAACCATAACATGCTGCTTAAAGAGTATCTCACTCAGTAAGAGACCAAGAACCATCATCTGTTATCAAACCTTGTTTTCTAAATGCTAGCAAGAACACTCACCTGMGTGAAGGGAAAGCCTCCACTCTAACATCTCTCCCAACCAGCTTGGAGATCATAGCATGCTTCAGAGGCAGTATTTGGCTCAGAGCACTTCTTTTGTCCATAGACAAAAGGAAGTAGATCCATACCTAGTTTAATTTGTCTCAAAGTATCACTCCAAGAAAAACCTCCATAATACTGTAGGTTCATTTGGCAAGTTTAATTAGACTTATGAGGAATGAAATGAAGAGATAAACAAAACAGATGGCTAATTTTACATGGAGGCTGTATAGGATTAGACAGAAAGAAAAAAAGAGATTAGGACAATGAAAATGTTTTTCCCCCCCCCTTGAAAGGTAGCAAGAATGAAGAGCACACTGAATAACATTCCAGAGTTATATATATTCAGGTGAAAGAAAAATACCTATTTTGCATATGGTGTTCTCAGTCTGAAACTATACATTGAAGTAAAAGCAAAGTAAAACTTAAATATGAGGCAGAAAGAATAAGGGGGATTTGAAGCATAATTAACGTCTTATTATCACCTCATCTTCCTTTTGCCTTTTTGAGATACCTATCTTTTTAAAATAAGAAAAAAATCTAGCTTTTGAGAACTGGTTGCTATGTGGTCTAAAATGATGTTCCTTGCTGCTGTAACTCCCCACGTCCATTAAGCCACTAATCACAAACTAAATCAAACATGACATCCACCTCCATTTCTCAGGTCTTCATGATTCCTCCTGCCCTCAGAAGGTATTTAACGATGTACAAAGGCAAGAAAGAAACACATTTTGATAGGACTTCAGTGTTTTTAGCCTTCAAGGAAAAATTACGATTAGATACCTAGAAAACAGAATATCTCCATAGACCTGCCTTTATATTTCTTTGACTTTATAGATTTACTGACTGGATGCTGAAGACGAAGTTAATTAATCTTCCAGTTTTTAACTGACAGCCCAAAAAGGGCGGTTGGGGTGACAATCAAAGGTGTAACAAGAATACTCTTAAGAGTATGACTCACATTATAAAGTGAATGGGGGCTGAGCAAAGAACATTAAAATGAGCAAAAGCCAGGCCCTATAAAAATGTGAGTGCTCTCACCTCTTGTTAGCTTCAACAAGAACTGAGGGGGCTTAGGCTCTAGAAGACTGAATCAGCTGGTCTTTAGGACCTAGAGAACAAAGCAGTACTGGAAAAAAAGTAAAACAGAGTAAGAAAATCATTCCTTCTCCATAAAAGCAGTCTTGTATTTAAAAAAAAAAAAAAAAAGAAAAAAAGAAAAAAAAAACCCACCAACAGAGTTCTATCACAATAATTTAATATTAAGCATATACTGAATATTATTACTATATATCAGCCTCTCGGCATCTTTTGACACAATGGCAAAAAAAAAAAAGAAAAAGAAAAAAAGAAGCCTTTGGTTATTTACAGATAGACATGAAAAGGTCTCAGAAAGTCTTCAGGTTCTTTTTCAAAGTACAAGGATTTTTCTTGGTGTAAATGCACTCGACATAATTCCCTATTGAACCATACCTATCCATCATTCACTGAAAAAACAGCTAAGTCAAATCCTCTAGTATTACTGCTATCTACGTCAAATGGGCCACCGCACCATTTGAAAAGTCTTTCACTCAGACCTGATTTTCTTTTATATTTTTTGAGACTTAGAGGGCCTACCATGTTTTACACTCTTGAGGAATTACCATTATTTAAAAACAATCAAGTCTCATATTTGATCTATGAAACTCATATCCAAGTATCRTATCTCTAAAGATACAAATGTATAACCTCATCATAGACATACTAGAGCAGTCATTACTAGCAGATTCAGTTACCAATGAATTTTCTAAATTGTGTGTGCTCATTACCTAGAGATACATGAGAATAACTCCTTTGTCTTTTCTCATGGAATTTTATTTATGAAAAGCAAACGTAACTGGTAGGAAAATCAAGTCACAGATTTCAATTAATCGTTTTATTTTTTTCAGTGAAAGGAGAATTGCACAGTCCTTTGATAAATGTCTCAATATTTGTTGGTGTACTGCTTTGTGCTGGTTCATTTGTAAATAAATGCAGCAAAGATTCAACAGCACCTTCAGTTTAGTTGTAGGTGTTATTGCAATCGGAGATGATAGCTACCAGCATTCAAGTAATAATTCTGGAGAAAAGTGGATAGTTTAGAAGTTGTTTATATGGAAACATATTGGAACGTTTCAAGTGTTCCAGAATAGCTGAAATATCTGCAAGAAATCCACCTCCACTACAGTGCTTGAATTTACCAGTAATGTATAGGTCAGAAGGACAAGTGCCAGCTTTCAGGGTAGGAAACACTGTATGTATTATGGGAGCAGAGGAGGTGACCCAACCTGTACATTGCTGGAATAGGGCATCTCATGGGTCGCCTACTTTCTCAGGGTCCATCTGCCAGTGTTATATTTCAGATGAAAGGTTTTTAATTTGGTTTCATTATATTATCTAGATAAATAAATTATATAAAACACATGTACACACACACACAGAGAAAGACTTAAAAGCAAAACAACACCAAAAAACCCCCACACCCTACCCAAAGCTATCTTTTAATCGGTTGTGTACCAAAAAATCTCTTGCCAAAAAAGATTATATGTGACACTGTAGTTAGTATAACCAACTGCAAAATTCCAAGAGCTGCGTATTAGCACAGTAATACTGCAGATTAAAAAAAAAAAAAAAAAGATTACTGTCTGAAATTATTTTCCATACTATTCACAGTAAATGCAAGATGTTTAGCAAATTTCAAAGTGATTTAGCATGTAGATTACAACTGCCATGTAATTTGGGAAATGAAAATATCTGCCACTGTTCTTCCTGTTTTGTGGGGAAGCGATAGCTTTATGGATGAGACTTCAGAAAGATACTAATGCCCATCTAGAAAGGAGCAAGTGGAAGACAGAGATGCTGGGAGTCTGCGTATCCCAATTATCACATCTGCTATGCCAATACACCTCTTACAAGCATCCACGTCATTCTATTTCAAATGTTCAGTGTTTTTCTATAGAAATCAGTAGGGGCTATGACTTTTCTAGCAGCAGGAACAGTGTCCTGAGTAGGAGGAGATGTGGGCTAGAAACAAAGGCCTACGTGACCAAGATCACCAAAAGCTGATGAGCAACTTTAAATAGGAGCTTCACGACAAGCTGGATTTATGCCCATCAGTACTGCATGTGACTGAAAAACACACAAAAATCCAAATGATGGATTTTGTGTTTGGTCAATTTTCTTACTATTTTTAAACTTAACATTCAGCAGTTCAATAGTTTGGTAATTAAAGAGCCAGGAGTGTTGGGATTTTTCTACTGTAGACAGTTGTTTCCTGTTGGACTAACTCTAATGATAATAAAATCAAGTAGTGCACATTTCATTCAGCTTTAAGGAGAGAAAAGTGTGGGCCAGAAGAAAGCCATACTAGTACATAAGTCCCTGCATTACAGTATATGAGTGTGCTCATGCTCTCTTGAAACCAAAAGGAGTCAGGAGCCCTTGATCTATTTTTGCCTCAGTTTATGTTTGTAAATGGTTGCAATAGATGGGAAGAAAATGATACGAAACAACAACAACAAATAAACCAAAGCATGTAAAGAGTTTTAATAATATCACTAGCAGCGCTTAGCTTTAATTAAAAAATGTCTATGATGCTTTAAAGTGGAATTTGGTTTTCCTAGTTTCCTTTTTACACACTGCTATTTATGAATTTGATGTGGTAGTTGGTTTGACAGATTATAGGACTGTTTGCAAGTTACTCATGTTTGGATCCCTATGCGGAAACTTCTATCATTTTTCTAAACTTTTATCTTTTTTTTAATCTTTTTTTAAGTTAAAGCAGAACAGCCCTAGCTTTTTTTTTTTTTTAATTAATCTTTCTTAAACATATGGCAGCAGTACAATGATTATAAATGACCTCTAAGCTATCTGTATATATTAAGGCATTAAGCTAATCTTGTGATGTTTTAAATTTAGTTTCATTTTTCCACAAAAAGTCTGACTATTGCAAAATTATTTTAAATTACTATGTGTACTGCTGGAATACTCTGTGTGTGCACGTGTGTGTGTGCACGTTGGGGCCAAGGACAGAGAGAATTGCATATTTCTCATCCGAAGGAGAATACAGGCAGTGAGAAAGATGTAGCTCGGTATGTTCTTGTCAGAGATCACACACAAACTGCCTGAAACACAGCTTATGGTCCTCCCACAATGGGATATTTTTACTATCCTAATGAAGCTAGGCAGGTGTTTACAGTTATATGTCCATCTAAAGTTGGAATTAAGCACAGACACAAAATAGCAATGCTTGACGCACTAGACCATGACATACTGTACGCACTGTAATTAAAATAAACTCTACTCCTGAATTTTTTTGAGGAAACAAGAAAAGCTATGAAGATGCATTCTGGTTTGTGGAAAGCTGCAAACTATTCTGAGAAGTGTAAAAAAATAATTTGCAGAACGAAATAAAATTCTCTAAAACACCTCTTTAGCCTTGGCTCGCTCTTTGCCAGGTGATTTTGGGGGAGGAGGAAGGAAGGGAGCTTTCCATCTGTTGAGGTGTTAGGATTCTAAACACGTTGCTGAGTTAATTTTGACTCTTTAAAGTGTGAGATAAGTTAATATACTCTAAACCAATATATCATGTCAATCAACAGTGCTTTTCTCAATATCAGCCCACACTTCCACCTCCCGCTTGCAGGCTCTAGAGGCTTCTTGCTCTAAAACTATGTTTCCCTTAAGAAATGAAACATTCAAGTGGTATCAACAAATCATAGATGTCTCTAATAAAATAAACCTGAATAGTGTGAATGGAAATAGAGAGGCTGACATTGTTTATTCACTTTGCGCTGATGTAGCATTTTACCTAAATAATTGCAAACATTCAGAAATACAAAGTAACACTTCTTTTTTTAAGTTCTTGAAAAGGAAGGGAAAAATATTGTAAAGAAACATTAACTATGTTATAAAGCAATACTAAAATAGATATGTCCCACAGTATCTTTTTTCTGCATCCATTTCCAGTCTTTTCAAACCAGGTGTAGAAGTCTCTGAAGTATATTAAGATTTGCCAGATACTATAAATCCAAAATATTTGGAATATTATACCATCATCTTGTCAGAATGTATGAACAAATTTACTAAGTCTAGGCCTGCTTAGTCCAATGTACTTTCCTGAAGGAATTGAAGATCACAGTGCACGTACAATAATTGCCTCTGTGTTATGGTTTAAGAATCTTAGAGTCTTACAGAACCTGGAAGTTGTATCTGGACCATCATGTTTAGTAGGTAATTCAGGAAACATAGTCCATAAATTTGCCTAATGCCTTTACATTTTTGGTCTCCATAACATCCTGTGGTAATGGGTTCTACAAGTATAAATTGTGCAAAAAGTTATTTCTTCCATTAGCTATAAATTTATTTACAAGCTAAAAATTTTATTCAGTATATCAATTTGTATATTTGCATATCCCTCTATCTTCTTCTCTTCCTCTTATCTCTTCTCCAAGCTGCAAAGTTGTAATTTATTATAATTCATATTATAATCTATATGAAAGATATTCCATGCTTTTGATCAATAAAGGACTTTCTAGTTCTACTAGATCCTTTTTTGAAATTAATCAAGCAAAATTGCATGAAGTATTCAAAATTTAAATTTACAAAATTACACAACTTTACAAATAGATTTATCCAGCAGCACAAATTAGTTTCCTGATTTGCTTTAAATTCCTCTGCTAGTAATGCCTAACATTCTATTTGCTTTTTGACCAGTGATGAATATTGGGCTGATTTTTCAGAGAACTAATTGTAAYTATTCCCAGCATGAATCACCCAGGTCTTTGGAGTGTGGATAATACCCTTAAAGATCTAAACTATATGCATAGTTCTCAGATACTGTAAATAAATAAGATATTTGCTCAAAAAAAAAAAAAAGTGATCATTACTAACCACAGTATCACACCAGAGAACATCTAGTTTATTAGCTGAAGCGTCAACTTAAGTATTTAAATAGCTGAAGAAAACAAATACTCTCTTGTAAATATTGGTCTCTCACTTCTCCCCTCCCCCTTTGTTAACAAAGAAAAGGAAAAAGGCAAAAACAACACTGCTGCCATCACCCTCCCCGAAAACCAAACAACCCTAATGCGAATTTCAATATGAGCCTCTGATGCAGCAACATCTTGGAGACATGTCTAAATTTCAGGATGAGTCACATCACTGTGACTCAGAATCAATAGTAATTTTAATGTGCAAAAAATTAAGATGGTCTTCAAGATCCTTACTTGGTTTAGCATCCTGTTTCAATAGGTATTGCCTCATAGTTTTACCAGTAGAATGAACATAAGCTCAGCTGCCTTGATGAAATGGTCATGGGAGAGAACTTTCCCCCATGGGATCCGTGGATTCTTGAAATGGTAAAGATTTAGCTTAACAGAATATGCCCAAAGGTCAACAGGTTACATCCCATTACCAAGAAAATAATGTAGATTCTTTCTCATTTTGATCAAAATTAAAGAGTACCCTAAAATCACTGGAAATAATCATACAAGTTGGCCCTGTGTTTTTTTTTTTCTCCACTAAACATATACATCTAAAATGTCAGCTTACCATCTGTTTAATACAGTGTGTACACAAGGACAAAATTTTGGTCAGGTACCCATTCTAACATTTTTTTTTCCCACTATTATGAGTCCCACAGAAAAAGTCTTATTGTATTGTCTCCAGCGCATTTTGAATTAGGCCCAAAGTTACATACCAAAGTATGTAATTGTATGTTGTTATTTCCTACCTTGTAGCAAGCAGACTATTACTTGAAGTTTTAGGAATGTCACCATCTTCTGCTGGCACAAATAGAATACAGGAAATTTCATATACTCCCCTGCTTGGATTCATGTTAGAAAGGAAACAATATGAAGTCGATAGTGAGGAGTAGCTAACTCTAATAACTATCAGTCTGAAATTGAAGGATGAAAAGGAAATACAAGTCATTGGAACTCACAAAGAAACAGATCCTAATAGCATTTCCAGGGAACTCTGAAAATTGTTAATTTTTTAGAATAGAGACACATTATTTAGAATTTATTTAATTAGCATTTTAGAATTTTATTTAGCTTTTATTTATTTAGCATAGAGAAACATATAAAGACATAGATTTATTAATAGGTTAATATTTTTTTTTTTAATAATGAGAGCTGAGCACAGGCATGTGACCGAAATACAGAATTTAAAAAAAAAGAAAAACAAAAGGAAGTGATTTCCCCACTTCTCCCCAAGGACTAAATAAGACATTTAGATTTCTAAGTTCTGTGAAAGAGCTGGGTGAAAAGTTGGTTTACCAGGTTTCCTTATTAATACCTTTTAACTAAACTGATCTATTGAGTGGCTCACCTTCCATCCACAGACTACTTGCACCAGACTTGTCAAGCATCTTTAAAGAGATCAAGGAGAACATGGACCTGCCCAGCTGACTATTTCTTACAGATTGGAGAGTTTCCAGCTGTCCAAAAGCTGCTGCATTTTCTCTGTGGTATGAAGGGAACGCCAATGGAGGATGGAAAGGCTGAGATGCAACACATACATTACTGGCACACTGAGGCATTCATAACTGAGGAGATTCCAGACATTTACACCTAACATTTTGTCCCCAACAGCTAAATTAGCCTCAGGGGGTCCTGAGGGCCTCCCCTGTAGGGAGTTGGATTAGCTCCTTCACAGAACTGTAAAAGCTTCATGGCCCAGAAAATGTTGGATGACAGAAGAGCGATATTCATTTCCATAAATGACACTATAACCGTAGGCATCTAGGGATTTGGAGGATTTCAGGTTCTTCCCAGGCATCCTGGAGTGACAAGGGAAACCAAGGGGACCCTTGCCTATTTCAGATATCAAGATGGGCCAGATCCCTTTGCAAGCAGTCATCAGGCCAGACTCCACTGGTTTCAGTCTTCTGATTCAGGGAGGCAAAATAGGCATTCAGAAAACACAGCAGATGGAAGAGATACAACAATCAAATGATGCACCCTGTTACAACATTGCTTTTGGCATGGCTGTATTTTTGTGCTAACCCATAACACTTCACTGAGAACTCCTATACATAGTTCACCAACAATCCTTGCCCTTTTGTACAACAGTTTCTTAATTTCTCTCATCTACAACTAGAATAGTATTGACATTATAATAGGAACCTGAATTATAAGTTCAATGAGACGTAAACTGAGGTCAAGAAAGGAGAAAGGTCAGCCTGTCAATTATATCTAACAGCCTATCTGATTGTTAGCTATTTGAATATAGAATCACATGGGTTGGAAGGGACCTTAGAAAGGTCATCCAGTCCAAGCCCCCTGCCACAGGCAGGGATGTCTTCAACTAGATCAGGTTGCTCAGAGCCCCGTCCAACCTGACCTTGAATGTTTCCAGGGATGGGGCATCTACCACCTCTCTGGGCAACCTGTGGCTGTGTTTCACCACCCTCACTGTAAAATATTTCTTCCTTATATCTAGTCTAAATCTACCCTCTTTTAGTTTAAAACCATTCCCCCTTGTCCTATAGCTACAGGCCCTGCTAAAAAGTCTGTCCCCATCTTTCTTATAAGCCTCCTTTAAGTACTGAAAGGCCGCAGTAAGGTCCCCCCAAAGCCTTCCCTTCTCCAGGCTGAATAAGCCCATCTCTCTCAGCCTTTCCTTATAGGAGAGGCGTTCCATCCCCCTGATCATTTTTGCGGCCCTCCTCTGGACCTCCTCCAACAGGTCCATGTCTTTCCTGTGCTGAGGGCTCCAGAGCTGGATGCAGCACTGCAGGTGGGGTCTCACCAGAGCAGAGTAGAGGGGCAGAATCCCCTCCCTCGACCTGCCGGCCACGCTGCTTTGGATGCAGCCCAGGGTACGGTTGGCCTTCTGGGCAGCGAGCGCACGTTGCTGGCTCATGTCCAGCTTTTCATCCACCAGTACCCCCAAGTCCTTCTCAGCAGGGCTGCTCTCAATCCCTTCATCCTCCAGCTTGTACTGATACCAGGGGGTTGCCCCGACCCAGGTGCAGGACCTTGCACTTGGCCTTGTAAAACCTCATGAGGTTCACACGGGCCCACTTCTCCAGCTTGTCCAGGTCCCTCTGGATGGTGTCCTGTCCCTCAGGCGTGTGAACCGCATCACTCAGCTTGGTGTTGTCTGCAAACTTGCTGAGGGTGAACTTGATCCCACTGTCTATGTCATTGATGATGACCCTAAACAGTACTGGTCCCAGTACCAACCCCTGAGGGACACCCTTTGCCACTGATCTCCATCTGGACATTGAGCCATTGACCACTACCCTCTGGATCCGACCATCCAATATATTAAAGTCATGTTGAATGATACGTATATACACATCTCCAATATGTGCTTCTATATTTCCATCACCTATAATCTACTGTAAACGTCATGTTGACTGTTAAACTCTCATCTATTTTAAGGCAGGCTTTGGTTCTCAACCACTCTTAGCTGCCCAAATACAGACATCTTTCTGACTGAAGAAATTCTGATTATTCATGCTCACAAATTTTCCCCTTATCATTGAATTGRATGTTTCTCTCATTAATATTTAAAGATGCTTTCCCACAAGCATTTGGAGCAAACAAAAAAACCTTTAGCCATTTAAATAAAGCCTTGTAAAAATAACTTCAAGTACTTTGTATTAGGAAAACACTAACATCCTGATTCTCTCTCTCTCACACACACAGAGCCAGTCTCTTAAAGCGACATCACACAGGGAAAATTAATTTTTGAAAGGCTAGCAAGGACAAAAAGTATGACCTTTCATAATCAGAAAATTATTTTTAGATGTTTAAATAATTCTAGTCATAGTCCTCCCTGTACAATTTTAAATTCAAACACTGAAGCTACAAAGGTAACTTTTGTTTGTAATGACATGCTGCAAGAACACTACAAATGATTCCTCAAAACCTGGAATACTTTTGCCTTTGTAGAATTGAATGCAGGACTGRAAAGTAAATAGTAAACTGTTCTATTTATAGAATAGAAAGAAATAAAAATTAATAGAAATAATAGAAAGAAATAAAAAACTGAAGTTATATAAAATGCGCCTTATGCTTATAAACGGAGCTTACACCTTCAAGAACTTCAGTATGAACAGTAGCTGTAAGCATATAGAAGGAACATATTATCAAATACAGTAAATGAGTGATTTACAGCCTGAAGTTCCTCTTACTTACTTCAAATTAAATCTAGGAAGACTCCACTGAAATGAATAAAAGGCTGATCATAGGAAACAAAAAACTGGTCTACTGCATAACATAAAAAAATGCATGGACATAAGATCACTCTAAAATAAGATGGTTGTCAAGCAATGCAAAGCTGAAGTGTAAGTTCAAACACAACTTTCCTTGAATCTAATAGTGTGTTAGGTGCATTCAAAGCACCAAAGAAAAAACCTGACTTTGACACTTTCTTTCTCAGAGAGTCCAGTTAATTTTATTTTTTTTTAATAAAAATTTTGTTGCTTAGCTTTGTCTTTGAACCTGGACATTCACTTAATTTTGTTTCTATTTGTCCATTTTTTTAAATTAACAATGAAAATGCTCCGAAGAACTTATAAGTTCAAAAGAGCTAGACATTTTTCTTATTTGCCTTTAAAATAAATATTTTTTATTCTCTTGATTTCACAGAGTGAAAGTTAAAGATTATTACAGTGACTGWCTACTCAGTGTTCACTATTTTAGTTGCATGTCTATCAGTTGGAAGGCAACAACCTTTGCTTTTTAAATCTAAGCACTTAAGAATTCTGAAAGAAACTTAGAGTAATTATTACATTATCTTTCATTACTCAGACACAGAAAGAGCAGAGTGCAGCAAAAAAAGTGACTGAGTATAGTAATTAAATTAATTTTAATTCAGCAATATAAGACACATGCAACACCCAAGATTAGAAAATACATGTAACTATCTTCACTTTTTGCTTCTGTCTTACAAAATTTGCATAAACTAATACATGATACAAATCCAGTCTATTAAAGAAACTAAGGAGGTTACCTAGAGTGTCTTTCACATGTATCTGAGGCATAGTTTAATGTGTTTTCACCAAATAATCCACCAACACCTTGAATCAAGGGATAAATATTCCTACAGCCATATGGGATTTAATTCCCAGATTTTTGGATGYGATTAAGGACTAGACCACACAACTCTCAGAGGAAATTAAGTCCAACACACTTTTATTCCCCTCGTTATGTTTACATATGCACTGAACTTCAACTTGCTAGAGCAACCGGAAGGCTCTTTTAAAATTCACACCAGTCATCAACAGACCATAGGCTTCCCAGCGTGGGCATAGAATGTAAATACAGTGCTGGTGGTATCATTATTTTCCAAAGCACAGCTCTTGCGGGCTGACATGTACTTTCTGACTTCTATTCATGGTAGGGTAATCCTGACATGATTGACATTGAAGGTTTCCAGCCCATTTTTTGCCAATAGTGAAATAAAAATTAAGAAAAAAGTAAAAGAAAGCAAAAAAAACCCCCAAACTAACCAAACAAAAACATGACAATTCTGAAGACTAAATTAAGCTACTAGTTGTCTGTCTCGGATGGTACTGTTGTCTTAATGTCATATCACCAGAAGATGCATTTTATAATAAATATATGATGCTACAGAAATGGATTTTACTTTTCTTTAGCAAACTAGTAACACCACATATGCTGTTTGCATCACAATAGGATAAGCATCTTAATTATTAAAAATGCCTTGCTTAAAAAAATTACTTTAATGCTCAAGTTAGGAGACTGTAGGTTAATCTAAGGGCTTGTCTATCTGGTAAGGTACAGTTGACACAGCTAGAGAGAATATTCATAGCACTGTAGTTATATCCAAATAGCCCTGGAGAACAGACAGGTTATCCCTGTAAAATTAAGGTTTTTTTCAGTMCTCAAATGTACAGTCTGGTAAGACTACAGCAGATGCTGGAAAAACCTTGTTCCTTAGGGTAGAATTCGGGGTTTGAGACTCATTCACTTCTTTGACAGGTTCACTGAAACAAGCGATGCAGCCATCAGCTCACTACCTATGAACCACCAGGCTACTACTACACTACAGAGCACCCACCCAGAAGATGTAATTACATTCAATCAAATACTATAGCTAGTCTGAAATTCACACCTAAAAGGGGTAGAGCTAGTAGAATAGAGCAGTCGATAAACGTGAAGAGGAGAAAGCTGCGTGGATAGGTCTGGGACTTGGTGAATGTCCTTTTTACTCTAGTCCCTTTCACAGGCTCTATAGACATAAGCTATGCAAAATAAAAGGCAATTCAAGATGTGGCTCTCCTCTACTTCAAACACAGGAAAGGAAAACCTGGAGCTAAGTACAAGAGCAGCTTTTCAATATCATGTAAATGAATCATAGCAAGATAGAGCTGGTTAGGAAAAAGTGAGCTAGTTCAGTCATTCGTCCACACTTTCTAAAGTAAGTCCATTTAACTTAGCTCTAAGACAAGCTGAAAATTAGATGAACAACAGTATATCTATACTATTTTATTAAAGATTTTCTCCAACGCTTTGTTCCAACTGTTAAATGAGGAGACTCCAAGAAACCCATGTCAATAATATTGGACAATCAGCAACCTAAACTAGTTGGGCCTGTGCTGTAGTAAAACTTTACGTATAGTTAAACCACAACTACATACTCTCTGAAGCAGGAAAAAAACCCCACAGCAATGAAATTTCATCATTGGAGAGGTAAGACAGACACACAACATTTGAAAACTTCTGGGGGCCACAGTCTTGCTTCTGTAACCTGGCAGTGAGGCACCTCCAGTTCTTAGATGGCTCTTAAATACCACTTGAGTGTGTTTAATTGCTAGAAAAAAATTTCTTTGTTGTGACATTTGCCGCATAAACTGTTGAACATAATCAGGTATTAGTAGATTTAAATAATACAAAAAGCTACCAGTTAGTTCAATTGCAGTATAGCTCTGCAAATAGGATGTTTATTCAGCCAATTGATAAGTAAAACTCTCAAATTATGTCACTCGCTAGCAAACAGTCATTGCATGGTAACATCTTTTGATTACTGTTCCAAGCTTGCTTAGATTTAAGTGGCAATCTGAAGAATAACTCTCATTTTCTACTAACTTACAATTATTTGTTCCTTTATTTTAGCCACTTCCATAAAAAAAATGCAAGTGCCATGCAGAATCATAAAATATTTGATATTTTTTATAGCTGTAATTCTCACAAACTGTTAGGAATGTGGGCACTAAACACTTTTTTAGAAGTTAAGTCCAGTATAAAAGTAATTGATGCATTAACTAATGAAATATTTTCTGTGTTACAAACACATGTTGAGAAGCCAAAATTCTCCTGAAATATAGAGAGTTTTGAGAAAATGCACATTGCTATAATAGATAAACTCAGCTTTCCACCTGTGTGAGTTTGTTTATATTATCTCAGCACTGATAGGTAACAGACTATGAGAGAACACTCAATGAATAACAGCCTGCCGAAAGACTCTTGGGTTTCCCAGTATTTTTTCCATTTATCTAGTGAGATTAATTAGCATCAATATTTAGGATCAATATGATCTTAACTGCAACCCTCTGATTTCAGAAAGTATCTAATATATACTGAGGTAAACTGAAAGCATCAAAATTAAGTTGTTCATGGTATCATAGCTAAACACATTTTTCTGTGGTTTTTTTTTTTTTTTCTTTTGTGTAATGTGAAGTACTAGACTCTCTAGTGCTTGTTCTACCTATTTATCTAATAGCCACATCTTTGAGGAAAATGCAGCATGTATGTGGAACACCTTATTTATGATGGCTATTCTGCTCTATGATAAACCTGCTGGTGGTTGTATGTTTCTATGCACTGCTGATACTTTCTTCTTCACAATTTTCTTATGTGCTGTGTGGATTTATGAAATTTTCACCTGTCATCTTACTCGAGTAATTTGCTTTTTTCTCAGTTTGAATGAGGGAAGAAACRTACTTCAAAAAAGATGCTTGCTTAAAGCCTGCATTTGCTTAGCTTTTGGAGAAACAGCACCTACTGACAAAACTATATCTCTCTGCACTTCAAAAATAAATAAAAATGCAAATCTGGTCAAGGTAAGGCAAAACTAACATACTCATAAAAACAGCTTTTAAAAAAGTATGAAAAACCCACCTCATATTAGAACCCTAAAAAGCACACATAATACTCATGGACAAATAGTTGTGAGAAAGATATTACCTGGAGAATACAAAAACCACAGAGTAGTGATGTTTCCAAGTAGTTCAACACTGAACAGAAGAATAGTGAACGGGCTGAATAGCAATTCAACCAGATCTGCTGAATTTTTGTTCCCTGTCAGGACAAGACTCACTAGATGGCACTGTTACACATACATAGACGGTGGTGGAGGGTTTATTTCCCTTAGTGTACAAGCGAGTTTATAGTTTTGGGGGAAAGAAAAGCTGCCTTTTTGCAGTTGGCTGTTGGCATTTGTCTTTCTGGGATGCTCTCTGAACTGTAAATGCTTGAAGGAGTTAAGACGGGTATGCTTTCTGGGAACAGACAATATAGTTTAGGTAAAATATCTGAGTACAGACATTGTCTGGATGTTTTAAATAGGACAAGTGGCATGTAGAATATACCAAACACCATTTTTCATTCAAGTGTAAGGTTCTGATATCTGTTACTGTACATACTATTACTTTGCAAAATTTTCACGTGCTATGTATCTTAAATTTACTTACATTCAATTTCAACTATGTCAATATCCACAGACGATTTTTGAGACACTAACTTAGTGGTTTCGGTAATTACAGGAAGTGCCAAGAAATTAGGAATTCAAGCTAAGCCATTATGATAACAACATCTTTGGGACAACCCAACAGTGTGTTCATCCCAAGGCTTTCACATGGCAAAGCTGTGGGGCCTGATTTTCGTTCAGTATACCAGGGTGTCCTGGGCAGTCAGCCTCCTCTCCCATCAGACAGTGTAGTGCACAGAAAATGAGGCACATCATATTTACAATTCCTTGGAACACTGCTTTAGACTGACATAAATATACAGATGCAAGCAGGTCTTAAAGGTGCAGACCCATATTATTATGGAAGTAGATAAAAATGATGATAGCATTCCTGAAAATGAATGGAAGCTGGATAAAGAGTCATAACAGAAACTTGTCTACATTAAGGAGCATCAAATCAGTGTCTGCAAGGTCGGGGGGGGGGGAAGTATTCTGGCAGCAAGAGCTATTATAAGAAAAAAAGCAATGCAATTTAAAGCAGATGTATTGCCTGGTACCAAGTACAGACCATTGCCAAGAATAACAAATCTAGAAATAATGAATAAATTGCTTAAGTTATTTACATGCGACTAAATAGTTTGGGAAAAGAGGAATAGGTTTTGATTCTACTCCGTTTTACTTTGTTTAGATAGATTGATCTGTTGGTATTGGTTCTTTTATTATAAAGCATAAGCGATTCAAACAGATGAGACCCTTTCTTACTAGAGACTCCGGTCTCCATGATTACATTAAACCCTGGGGAACTGATACGTGTTGACGGAAGAGAACGAGGTCTCTAGTTCGACTAGGCTGTGCACTGCATAATTCTGAATTCTGTTTGCATAGGTGAGACCCCCCCAAAAGAATCATTTATATAAATCTGAATACGTACATTTTTAATGTATGCACCAGACTTGTCAAGGCTCACGCTCTGAGCGCGAGGCTAACACACTTGGTACAGCCTCTCTCTGTACCTCACATGAGATCATGTATTTTGGTGTAAAGAGAGGTCTGCTTGGTCACCTGCTTGCTTACACCACCAAAGCAAAAACTTCATTCTTACTATCTCTTCCATTGTTGCTAGCTGGCAAGAACAGTGACATTTTCCCTGGATTATGATGGAAATGGAAAGCATTTTCTCACAAGTGATAAAGAAAGACGATAACAAACCTTCTTTGACTATTACAAATAAAACAGAGTTTCAAAACTTAGGTAAGTGTTCTGAAAGAAAGAGAAAAGCAAAACAAAATTTGAGGATTATATTCATACTTCCAAGTTTACTGAGAAATTCCTAAATTGATTAGCATCATTTGTTTTCTAACTTCAACTCATAGCAGACTTTCTGACTTTGTAGATCAAGTTTCACGCAGAAACTATTAGAAACTTTGAACTAAATTAAAATTGATGTTTTGGCAGAAGTGCTGAACACCACCTCTACTATAAAAAAGCAGAAGAAATTTCAAGACATGCATGACAGGAAAGAAATATCATTTTGACATTGCAGTCCAGCTACTCAAAAATATTATTCTGGCTAAATAAGCACACTCTTTTTTTTTTTTTTTAAACACCTTATCCCCATGCTCCAAATCTTTTTTGCTTTTCTTTCAGATAACTCCATTCTTCAAACAGATACCCCCAAAAGTCCTGATTCAATCACATTCACCACCCAATCATTCTCTTCTGGAACTGAACACCCATAAACAGATCCAGAAGCCTCTCCACAGTTATTGCTTCCTCTTTGTGGATGACTGCCACTCAAAAAAAAAAAAAAAAAAAAAAAAAAGGACACAGAGGTGTAAACAAAAAACCCACCTTAAATTTCTGAATTCTGCTGCTGGTCCCCCAACAGCATCCCACAGAACATAYACACTGGATCAGCTGATCTTTGTTGGGGGAAAGAAAGATAATGGCCACAGGAAAACAATGTAATGCAAGTCCTGATGTAACCTGAACAATAAATCTACTGCACAGGCTATAACAGTGACAGGTAGTGACACAAATATTGCTTTATACATGCTTGTGASCTTTGATGAGTACATAGAATTGCTGTTATGTGAATTCCTTCAAGAATAAAAATAAGAGCATCTATGCTSTACACATGAGCACTTTAGTTAATGTTTTCTCTTTTCCACAGGACAGGCCAGTGAACRTTAAGATCATTAGAGGACATTCAGGTTAGGAAGCTAGATATAAAAGAGATCTTTTATTGTGCAACATGAGGATCTAACACAACTCTGCAAAATGTAAATATATAAACAAATATAGACATATAAAATTCTTTCAGAAAGTCCCAAGTGCTCACAAATAACTTGGCTCCAAAAGCAAAAATTCAAATCAGCACCTTGAAACAAGAAGTTATGAGGAAAGAAATACGTGAGTAGGGCATTTGTCAAACTATTTTACATTTTTGCATCAGGCTGTCTCCTTATCAGAACACTCTGTAAGAAATAAACATGTCAGRAATCAAATCCACAAGGAAAGTTGCTAGATCTTGATTTGTTAGAATTAGGTACATAATAAAATGTCTACAAAATTATCAAATTCTGTTGACTAAAAGTAATGGTATGTTTAATAAGAGACAGTGTGGGTTTTTCTACCTTGCTTTCAAATTAAGATAATTTGCCAGTACAGATAGTGGTTTTGATCAGTCAGAACACAACACATTGGTTCAAATATCACAGCAGTCTTTTTTCCTATCACCTATTTATAAACAAAGAGGCAATATTCCAATGTATGTGCATGTGTGCAAGGAAAGCTTTTCTTCTCAAATTTTGTTAACTTTAACAACCTCATTTCCCTCAGTACAGTTCTTTTAAACTTATACCAGGTGTAAGAGAGGAAAATGTGACAAACATGCATAGCTTGCCTAAAATTGACAGAAGTGAGAGAAGAATGAGGTCTATCGCCTTTGGCTGGCACAAACTGATTTATGCTACTGTCAGTGAAATCAGAACCAGGTTTACCAGATTTATTTTTAATGCCTGTTAAAAAAAAAAAATGCTTAAAACACATTGTTCTAACTAGGTGCAAGTAAAGGAAGTTAATACTTCAAGAAGAAAATAAATCAAGATCTTCCATAATAAATGGAGGCTTGTGTCTGCACCGCCAAGCAATTGTTTTAAAAGGCTACCTATGCAGCTCCCTGGGCAGGTAACTCTGGCCCACTTTATACCCTTAGGGCATTTCAGCTGCTAATTGGTTGATGATTCATTCTTTGTTTCTCTCCTGGTTTGTTGCAGTAAATACAGTATATGTCAAAAAGATATATTTGTTGGAATTCCTTGTTGAGAGGGCATATGTCAGTTTGTAGGGAGAGGAACTAGCAAGAAGGCCCTTTTCTTTCAGGTAGTGCACTTAAAGGAGAACATGCACCAAATCAAATAAATACATAAATTCCTATGCATATTCATTCTGAAGTTCTTGTAACAACTTTTATTTAGTTCATTAAAAAAACATGGAAGAAACAGAAAGCATCAGGAATTTAAGAAGAAAAAAGAGAGAGATGAGGAAAAACTCAAAGATAGAGAAGAGTAAAAATGAAGACAAATCTGTTAACTATCATATCCTGGAGGCTATTCAAAAGAGGAATGATTTCAGTTATTCAAAGACAACAGATTCTGATCATAAATGAAATGCAAATAGAACTGAATGACCAATTCTCTCTGTTTTGGGAGTGAGCTAAGGAAGAACATTCAGAAAGGCAATATAGGCAGCTGGTATAAATTGTCATAGMGCTCTTGACAATCACTAAAATGCAATCTTTTTCCCATATTAACCACCTCATCAACTGATATAATTTAGRTGCTAAAGTGCTCCACTACATTTGAAGTTTGCCAGCTACATTAACATTTTCCACCCGACAGGCCAATGCCAGTGCAAGACAAGAGTTGTTGCAATGTAGCATCCATTGGTATCACCTGTGTACTTACTTCATGAGATGAGAAATCAAAAAGAATAGCCAAATTCTACTCCTCACCAATCACCATCGGTCCTGATTTCTAGTCCTCTACACAAAGCGGGCAATGCTTTGCACTGACCATGGCAGGAATCTGGAGTAGCTCTACTGAAGATACTAGAAGTGGCTGAAAAATATTCAGCAAGTCAATGAACATTATAACATTTCCCCATTTTGAAGATGTAAATTTGCTGTGACTGATCCTCAAGATAAACTTCTTTGAAAACAGCAGAGTAGTATGGTATAAAGCCAATAGAAGTGGAACATTCCAGAAGTGGAATTATTAACATTTTTTTAATAAGCTATTCGCATACAAACGTATGGTCAGTAGGCTAGCAGAGTCCATCACTACCACATATCCCACATGTAACTATTGAAAAGAGAGGGTACCTTTGGCCTCACACACTAACAAAACTGGCTTTATATCCCTCCTACCTTTGACTTTACAACAAGACAAGCACACTAATGATAATGAAACCCTTACCCTCAACTGACRGAGGAAACATTTACAAATGGCAAATTTTAATAGATTGCAAACTGATCAAAAAGCTGCTGAGATACCAGCTCCATCAGTGTGGATTTTCTAAATCACATTAAGCCAACAATACATGAAATATAATAGTTTTTCAGCAGCTTCACTGCCACAAATGGTATATGTACAAATACATGATATCATGATGCATTTATGAACAATTTATTCTGCAGAAATAAAATCCAACAGCATTAACTTTTTAAAATTGTGATTCCATTACGCACACTTAGATTGAGATTTGTGTTTCTACCTATTTGGTGAACCATATGAAAGACAGTGAGCATAAACATGAGAACATCTGCAACTTATAAACCTGCTCAAAGAGACTAAAAATACTCATGTCAAATGCAGTCCTACCTTGTATTTCAATTTCTGCATTCRTTTGCCAGAGTAAAGCCCTATTGGCCATAATTAACTTTATATTTAATACACTTAAAGCAAGAAATATTTATGAAAATATTTTTCATTATTTTTGGCATTCTAATGTCAAGTTTTCAGCTAGTATAATTTGGCTTAAGAAATCAGTGAATCATGACTATTTACACCTGCCAAAATTCAGCCATTTTTTATTTTTTATGGAAACCATGAAACTTGACAAAGCAGGGGGATTATATAGTATATAGTATACAAAACAAATATACACTAGTTTGCATGTGAAATTTCTTAACACCTCCCTGCACACTTTTTCTAAAATGTTTAGGGTTTTATAGTCAAAAAGCATTGTAAAAAAAGAKATCTACTCTAAAGATATCCAGACATGGGCTGTAATCCAGATAAAATATCCAAAACAACTACTTAAAACTTAACTACTTGTATATACAAACAGCAAACATGCCCCAGATTTTTTTATTCTCCTATATTTACAGAAGTCATAAACTCCAGTTTCCTATCAGTCCAATCGTGGGAAACATGACTTATGTAATCTTACAGTAGATACGCAACATAACATTAGCCATCTAAGAKATATCAGAGCTAGGAATGTTAACACATGTTGGTTTAAGAAGAATATATTTAGGAACACCAGGTCAAAAGAATTCAAAAGAAAATATGTGAATAATAAATGGGTCACTGATCCACGTGTAGCTAAGCTTTTCTGTGAATAACTTAAGAGAAAATGAAAGAAAATAACAAGCAACAAATCGAGCAACTGCAAGGTGATACTGATTCCTGACTTGTCATAGTAATACTGCACTTGTCTTTAAAATATCATTAGGACGGAGAATCCCACCAACTTCACATAAAAAGGAGAATAAAAGAAACAAAGGGGACCTAAAGAAGTTAAATACCTTAACAGGAAAGTATTGAAACATATGAACATTCATTGAACATATGAAAATGCAAGCCAACGTCTGGAGAAGATGTACATATATCTTTCAACAGATGAGGAAACCCGAAAGCAAGAGCAAACAAGTGGCTAGACACTGATAATCCAGGCAGAAGGGAGAGAAGTTGATTTCAAAAAGAATTTGATTTGGGAATTGGTAAAGGAGCCATTCCCCTTGAACAGAAACAGAAAACCTCACTATAGAGCTCCCCTACAACTTCAGGTGAAAAATTAAATTCTAGTCCGAGCGTGTGATTTACACACATATGAAGGTGTCAGGGGAAATATTGAGGGTGAAACAGGTGGAAGAGAAAAAAAAGAAGGGAGTCTCTATACTACTGCAATAAACTAAAATTTTGGAATAACYTCCAAATGAAAAGTTGGAAGCCAGTAATGAAATTCAACCTACTTAGAGATGCTGCCATCAACTACTCTTTAGAAAGATACTTAGCGATGTAGAATATAATTGATGTTTAAGAGACACACTACAACACACTACAGAGGAAGTCTCATAAATGAGAAAAATTAGAATAAAACTTGCGGTCCACCACCTAGTTTTATGGGTTTGTTTTTGTAATTCAGCTGCTGTAGTATAGTGCTCTGTTTCAGTTGAGCATATCTATACAGGGATAAACAATCTGCAATCTCATGAAGGCTTTTAATCTCTTATTTTTAGTGACAAAGACTTTGACTCAACATTAGCAGAAAAGCTTTAAAATACTTGTCCTTCATCCCAAAAGTATTTGCAGCTCCAGAGTTATACTTTATTTAGCCCACCATATTGAAATTAATTTTCAGTGCTGCAAGTTGGAATGTCAGTGTACATTAACACCTGATCTATAAAGGGAATGCTGAGATCTCACTGGAAGTATTAGTCACTGCGCCCTGGGAATGCAGGGTGTTTGTGTTTGTGTTCTTGGCTCAAATGTCTGAGCCAGACATGCCTCAATTCTTAATGAAACATACACACCATCAGATTCATTATCCAGAAATACGTCAGGATTAGAAACATTCTCCAACTTATTTAGCAATTACTAACCTCCATGATACATTAATTCTTTTTGAGGGGCAAGAGGTCAGACCATTCTAACAAATACACAATTCCTTGGAGCATGTATTCTTTACCTATAGGCTGGTAACCTGTTTCTCCCTTTTTTTCTCTTTTTTTTTTTTTTCCCCTCCCCTTAAGGAAACCCTTTAGATATTTTTTCTTTTAACAGCTAAGAAGGTATTTTAGCGCAAGGTTCGCACTGTCACTAAGTTGACAGTTAACTTGAGATCTTATTCAGAAATCAGTTTCATCTTGGATTTTTTTTTTAGGTTTGTAATTACAACATATCACAACAAGGTGATTTCTCAGTCTTATTGACTACTGGCTACTCCAGAGGGCATTTCTACCAATCCTACTTCTAGATGCAGCCCTAGGTAGTACCTCATTTCCCAAACTACTGTTTCATATGCTCTCACTTGCCATCTACTTAGACCTCTCTGTTATAATACAACCATCAGAGCTACACTCAGTTTCCCCTTTTTATCTTATATTGTTCTTTTACAACTTTACATCCAGCCCACTCAAAGGTCCTTTGTCTTTATTTTACAGTGAAAAGTTTTACTTTTCTTGGGAATTCCCTCCCCAGAATACATTTCTTCAGAAATTCTGTAAGTCTAAATGTAATGGTGTCCTTGTTTGTGCCCCCAGCCCTTTGTTGTTGTTTTGCTGAAGCAGTGGTCAAGCACCACCTCCTCTRCTTCCAAAGAGAGGTTTTGTTGAGATGGAAGAAAAAAAATAGAGCTGGTGTATTCTRTATTGCTGCAGCTAGACACCTGCCACAGTTAGCTTATCACTAACCTTTTAAGCAAAAAGACCATTTGTAATTATTTGCTGATGTTTATTATATACTACTAATTGCATAAGAAGTTGCCATAGACTTACACATGATCATAATGAAAACCAGGAAGAAAGGGGAAAAAAAACACAGTGTAATTAAAGGCAAGGGAAAGGAAAGATATAATATCAGATACAGTTTCCATGGAAATAAAAAGCTATGAAACCTTTTCTTTAATGTTTTCAAACAGTTCTCTCTATTTAGASACCTGAACCAGGACTTCAGCTACTATACAATTAAAGCATCTATACCAATTTTTTCCATCTCAAAATACATTCTATTATGTCATGCAGACTTTCTGACCATGGAATTTAAGACAGCTCCTCAAATGAAAAGCACCTACACATTCTATAAGCTCTAACATCAGGAGGTTTTGGAAATTATCAGGGGGAAAAAAGTGAAATTTCAGGAGAAAATAAAGAAAATTTAAAGTTGCCATAAACGTACTTGCAACATTACGTTGCAAAAAGGTACAAAACTCCAGGTATCCTATCAGTTAAAAAGGGAGAGGCATAACAGGCCAGGAAAAATGCTCCTGAAACAATAAACTTATATGAACATTCAGTCTCAGTCAGCATCCTGTTTGATGATATAATCTACATCTGTTGCTTGTTGAACACGTACTTTGTTGGAATGTAAAAAAGCCCCAGGTACTGTTAGAAGAGGCCTTGTGTTTCATTACCTCATTTGATATGCTGGAGGTTTTATCCATCTCCATGCTCTCCAGGTGCTAGGAAAAAGTTACATAATAGTCCTAGAAAACCACAAACCCACATCCTAAATTATTAAATCTCAGTTTAATCATGCTAAGTCAACATACACAGAAAAATATTTCACTTTCATTTAGTTAGTCTGGAGCACATTACATATCATTCCTAGAAATTAGCTCTGGAGTTCATATGAAGATTCCTGGTAGTTGCAAGTTTAAATATGCAATTCCCTACCCACAACAGCACAAAGTTAACATTCCCCCTTTTTGCCTTGTTCAAGTAACACTGCAATTTTTTATATATATACACACACACASAGAGTTCTACCCATTTCATAACCAGTAAAATTTTTATAAATTCAGATGCATACACACAATTCTTTATCATATATGAGTAACCTTAAAAGCATTAAGTTTCTCTCACTTTAAACCTATGTTAGTATTCTGTGTGAAATGATTGAATAGCACAGTCTCACTCTTCAACCAGATTCAAAAGCTTAGGCTCCAGTAGGTGAGAGAAGCAAAATAAGAATAACACTCAATAATTATTTTGCRACTAGCTTAAAATGTCTTAGGTTTTATTTTTCTTTCAGGATGCATTTCTCTTTCCATTAGCCAAGTTTCACAGATATTTTTAATGCAGATAATTTTCAGAAATAAAAAAAGAAACACCAACATAAAACAGRACTTGGTGAGTATAAAGACTTGTAAGCCTCAAAATTTACAGCATTTTGAAATAAGCATATATATTTTGAGCTTCAGCATGCTACTTTGAGAGAGCAGTGAAAACAATCAGTCTTTCATTGATTAATTTGACATGAATACGTTACAGGGGATCATTCATGACTGTAAGATATGAGACATGGATATTTCCCTTACTGAAGCTTAAGTGGATTTCAGCCTGTATTACAAGTTAGAGAGATCTTGTTTTGCAGTCACAATTAATGACTTGCAAAACTATAACCAAAAGTCTTACTTGCATTACAGAATTTTCCCTGAATATTTGTCAATATTTGGTACGTTGGATATCTACAATTTAATCTCCTCACCTTTAAAGGAATTTTAGGTCCTCACCCCTCAGTTTYCAGACCAACACACATCCCCCATCAAAAAACTCTCTAAAATGGTCTCTGCTATAATTATGAAGAATCTGTTCCAGAGTATTTGAACTAAAAAATTATTTTCCGTTGATGTCATAGCAATGCGAAGAATACAACTTATCACAGAATTTCTTATATACTAAGTCACGATGATGTCTCTATGTCTATTTCAACATATTGCCTATACATCTGTCTGTTTTCTGTATAATGTCAACTCAGGGAAACTAGGCAATATATCTGGTCAGTGGCACTCACACACAAGCTATGAGCAACTTTATAAGTCTTCAGAGAAGAATCCACATAACATYTTTTTATTTGCAAAGAAAATGCATTTACATAAAACAAGGAGATCTGCATCACCCTAGATTCTCTCTGGACAGTGAAGCATAATGAGACAGACCTACAAATTCTTGAATCAAGATAAAAATAGACAATTTACCATTTATTTAGGACCTGTAAAAAAATTGTAAGAGGAGACATTTATTAAGGGACAGCTGGCTGGACTGTTCAGGAAGACTTTAAAGCAACAACATAGAGGGAAAGGTGCAGACATACAAAACATAGAAATATATTTGGAACTATATCTTGGTGGTTACGTTACACATAACCAAGGAAGAAATATGGGATACATCTTTTACATTCACATGTACGTGTTATAAAATAATTGCTTCTTTATTAAATTGAAGCCTCATGGGAAAGACTTTTCTGATTCAAATAGAATTAATCTTTATACTCTTTTTTTAAGAACAAATGAGTGAGCAAAATGAAAAGCAATGTGGGCTCTATGTATGTTTCACACTTGTTGACAGGTTGAAAATAAAAGGAACCTTGGATATTCTAGGATCAACATCCTGACAGGTAAACCATAAGTAGAATGTTAATTGGTGYTTAATTTACTTTTGTGGTAAAAAGCAGAATAATTGTTTCCATCTATCTAAAGCATATGGGGGGAGGGAATCCATTATTACAAAAACTTCTGTTCAAGTGATGCTGTGGGTCTATTAAGACATCCAAAGTAGGTAAACCCTTAATTCAAGAAGCACTGTGTTTAACTTCTTTTGCATAWCAAAATTTTGCATATACTGATTTGTTAACAATTACAGAATAACCTTCAAAATACATATTRCTTTTTTTGTTTGTTTTTAACACACAAGTTCCATGTGCTTGCATCTTTTCCAAGAATGTAACCTGTAAGTTACTAGCTATTTTCCTCAACTATCACTGCAGAAGTTAGTTTGTGCCTTAAGTGTGGGAAGAATGAGAACAGAGAAGAATAAAAAGTGCAGATGGACACTCACTCACAGCAAAAAATTTTGCACAAATGAGCAGATTTGACAAGAATGTTAATTTTGCATACAGCTGTATCTCTTCTTGAAGACTAGAGGAACAACATAAACCAGCAGTAAACAATTAACTGGCAAATTATTAGCTTGTGCTAAAGGACATACACAGAGTACTGCAGTCTTTGACACGTGAGATTTTGKTTTTTTATGACAAGTGACTGAAGAGAATTTTGTAAAACCTCTATTAGAGATGGCTGCTTTTGAAAAGCCTGTGGACTTGTATATTTTAAAACAAAATGGAGATCAGAGACATGTCTGTAAAAAAGACACTTGTGAGATCCAGAGTTAGAGCTAGAAGGACCAACAAGCCTGAGATCCAGTGGGGCTAAAACAAACRTGTAAAAAGATAATATAATAATGATAGTTAGGGGAACTGGCACTACCAGATTTTTTTTTTCTGCCACATTTTATGTTTCATCTGGATTTGGAATAGTCCTCTGAAAACAAACAGCAGTAGTGCTATTATAAAACACTTTTTGGAAGCAACTATTACTTTGGTTACTTTTTTTGAGTAATGCAGTCCCTAAATTTCTGGAACAGTAAGCAATCACCAAAGCRATCAACTGATTCTGCTGAAGTAGTCACTGGGGCAACACTTCTGTGAAAATACAGTAATTGTCAGAGTCCTGCGGTGTACACTCTATTCGAGAAGTGTGTAGTGTATGCTTCCAGAAGATCATAAAAGACCTGCAAATATACTTCCAATGCCTTAACTAAAGCTGAGGTTGTCATAGAAAAAAATGGAAAGAAGGATTGACATATACACGGAAATACATCTGGGTTTATTATATACAGAAAACTGGAAAGATGTAGTACTCTGATTACAGCTGTATTGGTCTGTCTGTTAGTTAGGGCGACTATTAAAGATAAACAGTGCAAACACTTTGAAAGAAAGTGGAAAATTTTTGAAGTAAAAGTTGCTGAACTGGAGAGATGAAAGGCATAGCAAAGAGAAAGGGATGGATTAAATCTATATAATATTGTTTTCAAATGAACACTAAATACAGAAAGGAAAAGGGACTGCTGRAAGCTCAGGAATTCTCTAACTTAACTTTATTTCCAGAAATTTTAGAAGGCTAGTGTAAATGTGTGAATTATTAAAAAAAAAATACACCATTTTGAATTATTACTCTTTCCTTTCCTGTACTAGCAGTACTAGAGAATACCTATTAAAAAAGATGTTATCTCAGCCGTAAACGTGTTACATCACACACTAAATGGGACAACAAAGCATTAAGAGAGTTAGAAGTGGGGAAGAAAATAATCCTGAAGATTTAATGGGTAAACAAGAAGTGTTGAATAATATGTCTATTAGACTGTTAGCATGACACTGATCATGGACATAAAAGCRGAGCAAGTAATGCATAGAATAATTACTTCCTCTTAGTGAGAATTTGTGGAAATGGATCTTGACTAATGTTTGTTAGATATTGTTCTCCAATAATTTCATTATTATCTACTAGAATAACAAATAAYAGCATTTATTTTTAACATTGTGTTTAAGTGGAGAGGTGTCAAATCTTAAAACACAATTGCTGCTAAACGGGCATACATCTGCAAAAGTCCATTCTTGTGTATGTGGCCTTAAGTATTTTTACTGATGACTTGGAAGGGGGGGAAGCAACAACAAAATCAGGAGTGATAAAGCTCAAAGGTGAGAAGAAGCTTTGGGAAACAGTTAATAAAGAGGACCAATGAAGAGCAATCTTGGGGGTTAGCCAGGTTCAAGTTAAAAAAAAAAAAAGCTTTCATACAGCTGGAGAATTTAAATCAGGTAATTACCAGGGGATGCAACAGCTGAAAAAATTTTGGGTAATCTTTCATTAATATCATCAACTACAACATACAGCTGTGATCAAAAGCATAAATAAGAGCCAAAGATGCCTAAACTGGAACTCTGAATAAGCAGGGAAAGCTAAYATCTGAAGCCAGATATAGGAATACAATCAAAAAGATCATGTCCTGCCTTAGTATTCCAATAAAAGAAAGCTGCTGAGGAATGAGAAGAGGTTTGGAAAAGAGCCACAAAACTGATTAGAAGATTGGTAAACATGCCTTAGAGAGAGGTTTCAGGATTTAAATCTATTTATCTTAGCAAAAAAAGGTTAAGAGGTGATTTGATCTAATGTGTTAAGTAGCTACATGGGGATTAGTAATGCAATAAAAGGGGGTTCTTCAATCTCTTTTAACAAACACCAGTAACTGGAACATGGATCTAGACAAATATAGAATCGGCATTTTTAACCATTAGTATAGCTAGCTATGTGAAAAACTCCAAAGACTATGGAGAATTCTCTAATTACTGGAGATATTTCAAGAGAAAGATTAATTAGTATATATTACCTCTAGCTTATTCCGGAACAGGATAAAACAGTTCTGAGMCAATAGAGAAGAGACTGCCATCTAGCTTTATTGCTGCTTATACAATCCACTCAAAGGCAATTACTAATTGTTCCTTAAGATTTTTACATTTTCACCCATTGCAGTCACTATAGCACATTCCTATTAATTTTATTTGCCCTCCAATAGCATTTCAGTATTATTCAGTCTATTTCAGAAGTTCCATCTGACAAATATACACCTATATATACACACAACACATACATTTTACAGCAAGGATCAAAGAAAACCAAAAAGCTTCTGTTTCCACAAAGAAAACTTAAGCTTACATTTAGAAAAAAGATTGATTCAATGAAATATTTTCTCCATGTCTCTCAAATACTCATTGCAAGATTTTTTTATGAAAGCTGCAAACAAATTCAACAACAGTGCTTTATAAAATAATAAAACCCAACAAAGTGTGCTTCTATAGTAAACAAAAAGAAAATAATAATTGCATCTAACTTGAATATACATGATCTTCAGGGTGCTTGCTTGGCATCTTCAAAAGAAAGGGAAAATAAATCCTTTCTCTTAAACCATGAAGAGTTGAAATGCATGCTCACCACAAAAGGTGGTTTATTCACGTCCCTATTCATTTSCCAAGATCATGTATCTTCTGTGATATAAGAAACTCGCACAAAGGCAGGATTCGCTAAACTGTATGCACCTCCMTCATCCAGACTTTTTCCTTGTACAACGCAAGAACCACCTTTCTACTCCTAGCACGAATAGCACAACTTAGCGTGCAGGTTTCTCCTTCAGCCTAGAAATCAGTTGTTCAGGAGTGAACTAGTCTTTCCAGATCCTTTAAAAAAAAAAAAAAAAGAATAAGCATTATCCCCATTTCACATATGGTTTCTACAGCACAGCTCAAAGTCATGTAGAACCTCAGATAAATAACCAAGGCCTCACAAGTTTTCTTGTGTTTTAGCTCTTGGAACACACTTTTTTTACTGTAGATCTACATCTACTGCTAAGTGGAACAGGTTTCCACTTAATGCCAAATTCCAGCAAAGCTGTCTCAAATGCTCATGATTACATAGGAAAACAAAACAAAAAGAACAGCGATCTTTTAAAATGCTGGTAGAAGTCTATTTGCAAATCCCATATGTACAAGTTTTAGTGTACTGTTTACACTACTTTTGGGGCACCAGCCACCTTTAGAATGCAGAAAACATATCAAAAAACTCATTTTACTTAGTCTGAAATCCTGTTTTAAAAGGAGGATTATTAATAATCCAATGATAATAATAATCTTATTATAATAGCCTTATTTGTATGACAGATATTACAGGACYCTAGAACAGGCCTGAGTTCAATTCTAAGTATCACTGCACAGACAGTTAACTAAGCTGTACTCCACCAATGTAACACAAAGTCAGCAAAAAAGCAGCACTGTTATCACACTTACAGACAGGGTACTGAATCACAGACACCAATAAACAGAAAACTATTGGTTTTGTCTAGATTAAGTCACTGAGCACCCTTATTCAATAAAAAAGCCATATAAGCCTGTACACATCAGCCGACTCAGGAAAATGTAGAATAGATTTTCTCGACCTAAATCTATGCATTGCTAAACCAATTTTGAGTAGGAAGTAGCAAAGCACACACTTGAGAAATTACAAGCACATACTACAACAACTCATGCAGTTCCTGAATTAATCATACTAAAATACACTTAGAAAGTATGCTATTGTTTTTCTTCCTTTGCAGTTAATTCCAGAACATAATTTGGTAATCTTGTTAAAGAAAAAGGTTGTCTACAAAGAGCAAACTTACAGTGAAAAAGATGCCTCTAGCACAGCAAATTTACACAAAAACAATAAAATTCCTCAAAGGAGATCATGAGCTGTTTTCTATGGAAAGGATCCCAATGAACAAGAAAAAGAAGCTCAGAGTCTTCATCACATATTCACCTCTTAAATAGATAAAAGTAAAGAAAAAAATCTTAGTGGAGAAATTTAGACAAAATATGCAAGAAAAATGTTTGTTAGAGGTTATTAAGCACTAAGAAAAACTACTCAATAGGTCAAATGGCTGTGGGCAGTACAGATGTAACTGATGAAAGGAACAAATCAGGCTCCAAAACAAGGGAAAGGTAAACAAGGTGATTCAGTGGGAGGAGAAAAACCCACTAATTTCCTAGTTACATATTTGTAATGTGGACTTTTGTTAATTCTCTGAAATGATGCACTCATCAACCTTTGACATTTTGCAAAAGACACCTATATACTCATAATGAGGATTTGTGACATGAGCAAGTTTTTAAGCAAATAATAATAAAACATCAATTTTCCAAACAGCCAATGCAGGCCCAGACAGAGAAGAGAACACATGAGTAAAAAGGCCTTTCTTTTCCTTGGGTGAGGGCTGGACTAAAACCAGTGTTCAACACCCTTAAGTATTCAAGTAGCCATGAACAAATGAGACCTCTGCAAAGTAAAGCACTCCTATATTATTTCTCAAAATAGAGAAAAACATATTTATGAACATGTGCTATTTTACAGATGCATRTGCAAACACCACAAAAAGACAACAACAAAATTTGAGAAGTAATGTAAAGAACTTTCACTAAGGTCATGCTGAATAATATGATGTGTGAATTTGTCTGATAGCACATGAAGAGAATTTTAAATGCAGAAATGTCACATACTGTCTGCTGCAGAGACAAATGCTGCTTGCTGCTTCTTCATAAAAATTTTGCCAGACAACTAATGCTTTCAACATGTAAGGAAGTTAAATAAGGATAAAATTCTAAATGCAGAGAATTCAAAGGGTATTTTAAGATTYACATGAATATTTTGGGGGTGGGGTGGGAAATCACTATAATTTATATTTAATTTCCAAATAATAATTCATTGCCATATCACAATGCAAATGTCATGATAAAAAGACTAATCAGTTGACCTCAAAATTCAGCCCAGGAGTTATTATGTATTCAGAACAATATTCATGCAGTTTAAGGGTACATACAAATCTCTTTTGTGTCGACAGAAAACTAAGCATATGCTTAAGTGCTCTGCAATGTTACTTAGCATAATGTTTTATTTGAGTGGCCTATTCCTGTTCTAAATCTAAAAGACAAAAGGGAAAAATATTAACAAGAAGTTCAAGAATAATGCAAAGAATCCAACTGAAATAAACATGTTCTTACTGCAGTCCTCTAAGTGGGCTAACATGGACCTTGGATGCAAAATCTAGGAAACATCAAGTAGGAGCAGGGAAATGATTTAATGGCAACATCTGGCATTAGTGAGGCTTCTACTGATTCATTTCTCCATGATTCAGAAAGGTTTCTGACAAACTGGAAAGGGTTCAGAAGGAAGTTACTAAAATAGTCTTAAGTCTAGAAAATCATGTGCTGCATAAAATGAAAAGTTAAATCCATTTATTTCAGAGCCAAAAAGTATGTATACAAAGAGATTTGGTAGCATTGTAATTTTGTTCTGCCGCCCTCCCCACTGGTGTAAGCCAAAGATATGAAGCCAATTGTAGATATATTTAGATTAAAAATAAGTTTCAAAATATTAAACAGTAGGCCAGCTAAAGACAACTGAGACATTTTCTATAACTGAAGGTTCTAATACCAATGCTAAAAGAAATATACATTAAACAAAATCTAAGGATTTCAGGATGCTTCTCTTGGCTAAATCTTCATAGCTTTTATAACAAATTATATCACACTAAGTCTAAATCTACAATTGACTATTTCCCTAGTTATTGGATCTACAGCTTTGAGTAAACATTGTATTGCAATATATTGAACTTCCACTTTAAGTTCCAAGATTTCAAAGCTAACATTTATCATTGTAAAGCAGTTAGAAGACTTTTAGTTTCTTTATAGTTTCTGTGATCTTGGACGAGACCTGACTTGTGGACATTTAAAATCTTTAAACATACTTACATGCATTTATTATCTGCTACTTTACCACTACATTTCTTTGTATACTACTTTACATTTACGAACACATACACTTATTTGATTAAATCACATTTTTATTTGTGCCTTTGAAAGAAGCTTAGATAAAAACTGTGCAATCCCATACGTACCGTTTTCCTTTGGCAAGTATCTCATGTTTGTCAGCCTTCATGATTATTTAAAAAAAAAAAAAAAAAAAAACACATCTGCTGCCCAGAAGGAGAAATAAAAGTACAAAACGTCCCTTCAGATTTGAACGCAAGTTGTTACCATATATGTCTCTCCTCGTGTTATAAATAAAGTCTCAAAAATATCTCTACCACAGTCCTGTCAGCCTTAATATGCCTATGCTAGGTATGTGTTACTCTACTTCAGTCCATTTGCGTAATGGTGTTTTTTACTATTGCTGGCTCCATTAAGAAAAAAAATAATTTTGAAAACATTAACAATCTCTTACATGCCTCTGCTGCCACAGCTTCATCCTGATACATCCATGTGTCATCTGCAATGCACTCCGAAAATAAAGGCACAACCAGTCAAAATATTTACATACTTCCTCATTAAATATTTCACACAAAGACTTAACAGGCATAAGTAAGCTATGATGAGTATGTTCACTTATCTTCAGAAAAGCACTTTGAGAATTTCCTGGCATGCAAAAATACGAAGACTAAGGCACACATCAATTTCTGGAATGCAGTGTAACCTATTAGCCTTCCTTTTTCTTTTCTGTCTGTCCCTCAGAAAGGATAATCAGCTGATACCAACCTTTTTTTTTCCACAGAACCCACATGCAGTGGCGTGACCCAACTCATCAAATAAGCACAAACCTTAGCAGGATCAAGAAGTTTGGGGTTTTTTAGTTTGATGGATGATGTTAGTTCACATAGGTCTTTCCTTCATTCCACTTGCTAGACTGGGATCAGAATCAAATCTAACATCCATGTTAGCTATTTTAAATCAGATTCACTGCAGGAAACTAATGGTAGAGAGGGGAACCATGATACTCATAGTGGTTTGATATTTTCATCTTCCAGCCATATAAGAAACAGTATGTTTCTTGCAAAATGAAAAAATTCCATACGGACAGATCCATACTACTAGGCTACCAAATTAATTTCTGCTCCAAGTAAAGTAGGTGGACTGGTACCAGCAAGAATATGTAGGCTTTTGTTTAAAGAAAATAAGCCCTTGTTTAATGACATTTAACTTAGTGGAACAGTTCAAACCGGAATATTTATTTCCTAATTGCCTYGTTCTGCTAAGTGCTCAGCACTCATAACATAGCAAAAATTAGGAGCGTTCAGGCACCCTTCAGGATCAAGTTCCATCACAGAATATAGATATCAGTTAGTGTTACAAATAAAGTGCATAAAGCAAACAAATGAATTCATGTACCATCAGAATTGGTGTACAGAGGTTAAAGAAAACCGATTACTAACAAGTGATACACATGACAAAGGCAGAGGAAGACAACCAGCCCAGAAAATTAATCAGCATATAAATTAATCTTCTTACCTAAGAACAAATTGGAGTCTCAAGTATTGCTTTCAATATACCAGAATGTTAAAACTTTCTGCTAAAAGAATACTAACATGGTATAGCAGAATTTCTGAACTCCTGAGATGGATAGATATTGAAATAAGGAGGAGGAAAAAAAGTTTCCAATTTTCTCTAATTCTATTTACCTAGTTCTACAGGTTTTATTTAACTCATTAGAAACAGTAACACCTTCATCTGAATCTTGATAGGCTTGCTCAGAGTGTTAASACTGAACTTAAATAGCTATAAACTTTATAACCATTTATGCACCAAATAAGCTGCTTCCACAATGCTATAAAAGGAGATTTAAAAGGAAGAGAGACACAATTACAAAAAGAGATGGTGGTATGTATGAATTAATGTCATTAATAACCTATATTTATTCACTTTCCTTCTGTCTGAAAAGTTCTAGGTTTCAGACATTTACTTACACATATTAAAATGCTTTCTCCTCATAACTCATCCTGCATTCTATCAGCTTACAAGTCATATCTTTGAAACAACCTGTTCAGACATTCCTTTGGACAAGCATAACTCAGTCATTCAGAGAGCCAAACATTTGAAGAATGTGATTTTTCTTCATTTCTCTCACTGTCTAATGGACAAATTACTGTATAACCATTTGCTTTGTTGCTATGGAATCTACCGTATYCCACCATACCTTATTTAATCTAACAGGAGTAGTAAAGACTAGGGGAGTGGTTCATTTCCCAGCTTGACCAGATGAACTGTTTTGCAAGCAGGTCATTTCCGAACTGTGAACTAGAGATCATTTCAAAGACTTACAGAAATCCAGGTTAATTGCAAAAAGTGTGTAGCCGTATTACGAGTGCTATCCCAAAAAATATCAAACCCAGTAAATCAGGTGAAGCATTAACAGACTACACAGCATTATGACCAAAGCTGTTCATCTTCCAGCTAAACTCAAGTCTCTGTATCATGCTAGCTTTACTGCTGCTTTTCACATTTTCCACCTACCTGGGAGAATAGGTCATCTCTGTTTCTTCATTTTTATCAGTAAAATAAGGATTAATATTTCCCCACCTCATGGATGGAGCAGCGTTATTGAGCTTCCTTTAGCCAGCCCTCATGGCCTTCCACTACAAAGAGWGCCTTAATCTCTATATTCCCTTGCATGTCCTTGTCTCTAGATACTTTTACAAATCTTAAATAAATTGGAAAACATATCTTCAGGAACAGTTTTAAATTACTTTCTTAAATCYTTAATACATTTTATAAAATAATCCTTATTGGAGATTTACAGTGATGTACTTTTATCTGTATTTTATAGACAGGGAAACTGAAGCAAAATGTACTCTATAAAGCTATAAAGTAAATCACCTATAAACTTAATTTATAGACAATCATGTGCTGTCAACATTAAAAAAAACTTCTCTCTTAAATGGATAGGTCTTAACACTGCTGGGATTATTCATAATTAATTTAAATAAAGTAGAGATATGTTCAGTGTATAAAGTTTTAAACAAAACAAAGATAGCTAAAGCATGATATTTTTTCCTTATACTTTTCTAGCTATGAAAGGTTTCTGGAGAAGATTACCAAATAGGAAGCTTCCAATTTACTCTTTTCATCATGCAAGTGAAAATTTGAAATTAAAATGTCTCTGAAACTTTGCAAAACATTTAGGTCTTCATCTAGAAAAGGCTGTGAATAGACAGTGATAACACTTAGTATCTTACCGGGTAAGGGAAAGTGAAAGATACCTATCCATCCACATCAGACCATATTGGGAACAGCTATTTTCACACCCTTTTATAACTACTAATTTGCCTTTTGTTCCTCAGTTAAATGTGTCGGGGAAGTCCAAACAGTGACCACTACTACTCCTTCGTGTCTTTTAAACCAGGTTAATTTGAGTATCCCCTTTGTTTACAGGTTCGTAAAAGTGCTTTGATACAAGTAAATGGGAGCAAGCAGTTAGTACAGCCAAGTTTTATTACTGCACTTACATCAGTGATTTCCCACTACTTTTAATTCTTTATCTAAGAAAATTTCCATAGAACACAAAAATGAAAATACATTTCAAACTGCTTTGTGTGAGATAACTGAATAAAGAGATACAGCAGCTGGTACTGAACAGGTTACATTCTTCCCTAGAAGTCTTTATAGTCCTTCTAATTATATAATAACTTTAAGATGTTTTTATAGGCCAGCCTGAGAGGTMCCCTAACAATGCCTAAAAGCACAGTGCTTCCTCAGCTGGGGCTGGCAGGGAGGGAGGAAGTCTGTATTATTTAAACTTCTATGAATGACAAAGTTAATTTCCCAGGTAGAATTATAGCTATGTAACCATATTAACCTGAATAAAATAATTACTCAATTTTGATTTAGAATTAGACTATTGACCAACATGATGAGAATCAAAATATGCGTTTCTTTCTGCAGCAACTGTTGTTGCATGTTATAACAAGTTCACTGAAGATGAAGGGGTTACTTCACTTCAGTGCAAACCAGAAACAAGCAAGGTCACAAAGGAACATGTAGCTGCGAGCCTAAGTGTCTTCAGGATAAAGTGCAGAATTGAGGTCATAAGAACTAAGGTCTCGGGTACACTGGCCCCAGGGGACATTGTTTCTCAGTGGGTGAGAACAGCCAGTACACAGGACACCTCCTGGTGATCACTTTGTTCTTCTGACTGATGTGCAGATGGGACAGTTTTACGTGGCAATTTTTCTCTATACCTATTTCTGCTAATCTTGTACTCTACTAGTACAATAGTAGCAAAGATAGTACACTAGTGTTGTGGCCAAGACAATAAGGCAGGTCTTAGTTTATGTACAATGGCCAGAAGATGAGAGGTGGCAGAGAGAGTCTTCTCTCTCCCCCGAGGCAACCCACATACTACTACATCYCATATCTAAGACTCTCTAATAAACACTATTGGAATAATTTCATGTGATCGAAATAACATGCAACCTATGTGATTAGCAGCTGTGAGGAATGCTGTTGGAAGCAGTGAAAATGCTATATCCTTAGGGCTTTCCTAGAATGGCTTAACTTCAGAAGCATCAGAGAGTTCCATAAGTCTATTAAGATTTACTAAGATATTTACTCGTCTTTAGCTATTAAAAGGAAAGATCTCCCTTTGACCTTTCTTTTTATTTGCCTGACATTCTCTTACAATAAAACACCTCTAAGCCATTCAAAAATAAATGCCGATTTAACGTTTTCTGCTACCAAACCTTATGATTTACTATAGATATTTGACAGTATGTTACTTAAACATTTCATCCTTCAAAAGTACCAACATGTAACCTTAAAGTTAAAAAGAATGAACATTAAGCAACTACTCTTTGCATAACTCTACGGCCATTAAAAAGGCTTCATGAAATGAAATTACAACACTGGTAGAACTATTTAGTGCTGTATATTGTTTTCAGATCAACAGATTAGTACTTTAAAGCCCTCCATTTATTCAAAGATAAGAAACAGGACATAACTGCATAAGCTCCTTCTTCCTTAGCCATGTTCTTCAGACCTGCCTAGCCTTGACAAGCCTGGTATAGAATACAAAAATTAATGTACTGAGTCTGACCAAAGATTTGTGTGGTGACTGTGGTCACAGCAGTTCATAATGAAATGTATATATGCACAAAGCAAACAATGGGGWTATTATTTCTACTATCTTCCCAGCCTTCAGCCACTTCCGTGGGACTTCACAGATCACATGTGCTTTCTAGGAGTATAAGAGAAATGAGGTTCTGAATAAAAAAGTAACCCTTTTCCAAATTAAGAATCTTTCGCACTGTCCATCTGTCTTGTGCAGTTGGCTTAAATTTTATAAAGATGTCAATCACCAAAGTTGTGCTTTGTTACTTTATTGTGTACTACTACAGGAGCACAATTTTTAAAAATCACATATCTTGAATTCATATGTTTTAGATAAAATTTTTATCAAACCTTTGCATTACTTTTATTCATTTCATCTGATTAGATTACCTGAATCAGGATTAAAAAAAAAAAAAAAGGAAGAAATGTGATTCTTTAGATAGAATCATAGAATAGTTTGGGTTGGAAGGGATCTTTAAAGGTCATCCAGTCCAAGCCCCCTGCCACAGGCAGGGATGTCTTCAACTAGATCAGGTTGCTCAGAGCCCCGTCCAACCTGACCTTGAATGTTTCCAGGGATGGGGCATCTACCACCTCTCTGGGCAACCTGTGGCTGTGTTTCACCACCCTCACTGTAAAATATTTCTTCCTTATATCTAGTCTAAATCTACCCTCTTTTAGTTTAAAACCACTCCCCCTTGTCCTGTTGCAACAGGCCCTGCTAAAAAGTCTGTCCCCATCTTTCTTATAAGCCCCCTTTAAGTACTGAAAGGTTGCAATAAGGTCCCCCCAAAGCCTTCTCTTCTCCAGGCTGAATAAGCCCATCTCTCTCAGCCTTTCCTCATAGGAGAGGCGTTCCATCCCCCTGATCATTTTCGTGGCCCTCCTCTGGACCCGCTCCAACAGGTCCATGTCTTTCCTGTGCTGAGGGCTCCAGAGCTGGAYGCAGCACTGCAGGGGCGGTCTCACCAGAGCAGAGCAGAGGGGCAGAATCCCCTCCCTCGACCTGCCGGCCACGCTGCTTTGGATGCAGCCCAGGGTACGGTTGGCCTTCTGGGCTGCGAGCGCACATTGCTGGCTCATGTCCAGCTTTTCATCAACCAGTACCCCCAAGTCCTTCTCAGCAGGGCTGCTCTCAATGCCTTCATCCCCCAGCTTGTACTGATACCGGGGGGTTGCCCCGACCCAGGTGCAGGACCTTGCACTTGGCCTTGTTGAACCTCATGAGTTTCACACGGGCCCACTTCTCCAGCTTGTCCAGGTCCCTCTGGATGGCATCCTGTCCCTCAGGCGTGTTGACTGCACCACTCAGCTTGGCATCCTCTGTAAACTTGCTGAGGGTGCACTCGATTCCACTATGTCATTGATGAAGATATTAAACAGTGCTGGTCCCAATATGGGCCCCTGACGGACACTACTTGTTACCGATCTCCATCTGGACATTGAGTCATTGACCACTACCCTCTGGATGCGTCCATCCAACCAATTCCTTTCTGCAATAATCTTTCAGCAGTTTTTATTGTACAGTACAACTCAACATTTTGTACATTTCTATAGCTCAAGAAAAATTAATGTAATTTGGAGATTTCTGGAAGGAATCTAATCCTGGTCATAGCCATATGGAAAAAAAAAACTAGAGGATGCTCACTTTAGATTTTGTATTAGTCATTATTCTTACATTTGGCTATTACCACCATTTGCCTGTGTGTGATGACAAAATTGCCAGAAATAGGCAGCTTCACACACGATACGAAATGTCTTGCTAGGATATATTCTTTCTTCTGAGTCGACAGTTACTATTTGTAGAGTTTTATATTTTGTTTTTACCATTCAACACAAATGTTTTAAAACGTGCTTGTAGGAGTCCTTTAGGACATAGTCCTACTCTCACAGAAGTTAATAGAAAAACTCCTACTGATTTCAGCCCTGTTACCAGAAGAAACCAACCAAAATACCTCCCTGGCAATTTTCCTTTTTGGCCTTTGGGAATTTTTTCTTTTTCTTTYTTCTTTTTATTTTCCTTTTCCTTTGGCTGTCAGTTACAGCCAAAAAAATCTATCAAAGAGCAGACACAGACTTCCTGAATCACTCTTTAAAGTTCTTACCCCACATCATTCTTACCTACCGTCCTTCCACCTCCTCTTCCTTTCCATCATCAGCATACTGAAGAACCACTTTCATGTCATGAAGCATTTTCAAATATTGAGTTTGATCATAATTTTCTCTTTGATGTGAAAGCCACATCTCTTCCACAGTCTTTACACCAACCACCAATTTTTTCTTATCAAACCTCCTTTATATGGAAATTAGGCTTCCTTTCTGTCAGCCCATCTGAAGAGCACTGTTATGCATCAGGCAACATCAGCAATGAGTTAAGAAACAGACAGGAAAAGTCCATTCCTGCTCAAAGAAACTTAATGTTCAAGGTAGCTTCTTAATTCAAGGCAGGCATGGGCACCGGTTAAATACACCAGGATATAAGAAGAAACACAAAGCATTTTTAATTATTTGTCTGGACAACACTATGACTGGAGACATCATCCTTCTGGCCCTTAGAAAGGCCATGAAAGGAGGTTGAAGGTTTAAGGGCACCTTCCAGAGGGCCCAGTATTTGTCTAGACAGTTGGAGAAACAGATGGTGAAAATAGAATCATAGAATAAATTCAGCTGGAAGGGACCTCAGGAGGTCATCTGGTCCAAAGCCCTGCTTGATGCAGAGCTAGCTTGTTGTATGATGAATTCTATGCCATACAATGAGTTCTATGATGAATACCCAACTGAAGTTGATGACATCAGAATTCAGCTCTATGGTAGAGAAGTAAAAGCTGTCTCCTCAGGATAAAACACACTAAGGAAGTAGAGAGCACTATAATTCTGGCAGGGGAGATTTCATTTCAAGATGATGAATTATTCTTATAATCAGAAGAAGAAGAAAATATTTTGGATCCTTGCATTTTCAGACTGAAAGCATTTTATGATCTGTTACCATGGATCCTATACTATTCCTGCCCTCATTTGATATAACATTAATTTTCAGAATGGAAAGAGACTTTCCGAATGGTTGATTAAGTTTAGACAGTTCACCTTTGTACGAGACCCTTCCATGCAATGGACTTTTCCACTGAAAATACTCTTATTTCTTTAGCTAGATTAAGACAGGCTTTGTCAGGGATAAGGGGGGAATCTCTAGAGAAGGACGAAAGAGGGCAAGGGAGGCATTATTCCTCAAAGTTTAGAATGTAAATCCATTCAATAGTTTAGAGCTAAGCTATGTGTTCTTCTGCACCACCAAGCACTTGACCCAGACTCTGGTGTAATTTATAGCTACAGTCTTTCCATACTCATCTAGTTAGTCCTAGCCACCTTATTTCTACCAGAGAGTTAGCAAAACCTAAACCAGCAAGTACACAAAGACACAGGCAGTCCCGAGAGAAGCTGAAATAATTAATAAGACTTACAAAATTTTTCTGCTTTGTGTTGGGGAAACAATGACTGGAATATTGTCTCCCTCAGTAGCATTACATGATAAATAAAGTTATTCTTATGTGCAAGGCAGTCTGAACCCACTACTTCAGTGTCCTCCCGATATACATCCGGGGGGTTGGAATCAAATCCCTGTCCAGAGTGCTGAAATTCACAAGTTTTGGAAATATGTAAAGTGTGCTTCTAGCTTACCAGTTGCTTCTTGCTTGAATCTGTAGCTCTTAATAATTAACACGAATTTAAATGCCTAATAAAAAAGGTGGAATAAAATTTTAGTTTCATAAATGAAAGATTTGGGGTAATTTCTATCTCAGCTTTCTTCCCTTATATGTTTGCCCAGCTTTTTTTTCCTTCCTTACAGTTGGCTCTGATTACTTTCTACAGTTTCTCTTCATACTCAGCTGTAGAACTACCCTCAAATACATCTCAAGGATCTTGGGATCCATGTACCTACTAACCGTCTATACAAAACGCTTAAATTTTCAGATCTGCACTGAACTAAGAATAAAATAAAATGTACTACGCAAGCTGCATAATTCAGAAGCTGCCCAGGTGGGGAAGATCAGGAGTGACAGACATCTTGCTCTAAAGTAATCACGTTTTGGGTGGACTAACTACCCGCAGGAACTGAAGATCCAGATCTTCACTAACAGAATCCAGCAATTTTTGCTCATATTCCTTCCAGCTGGAACAAGAAAACTGCAAGAAACCTTTGTCTCACTGAAATGTTTTCAGCTAACTTAGTACTTTGCGGTTTTAATGCAGAGGTAAAAATTCTAACTCAATTCTCAAGATCTGTAACAAAATAATCAAGGCTTTTCTCATACATTCTTTTAGTGTTAGGGATGAGTTACTTAGTATAAATATTCATCTGCTCTGTTATGATGGCTAACGTTTTCAGTATACAATGCATGCCTTTCAAAGAATTATTGGTACAAGTACCTTAAGACCTATAATAGAAGACTGCGGTGGGTTGACCCCGACTGGATGCCAGGTGCCCACCAAAGCCACTCTATCAGTCCCCTCCTAAGCTGGACAGGGGAGAGAAAATACAATGAAAGGCTTATGGGTTGAGATAAGAACAGGGAGAGATCACTCACCAATTACCGTCACAGGCAAAACATACTCAACTTGTGGAAATTAGCTTAATTTACTACCAATCAAATCAGAGTAGGATAACAAGAAATAAGACCAAATCTTAAAAACACCTTCCCCTCACCCCTCCCTTCTTCCTGGGCTTAACTTTACTCCTGATTTTCTCTACCTCCTCCCCCCCAGCATCACAGGGTGACAGGGAATGAGGGTTGCGGTCAGTTCATCACACGTTGTCTCTGCCACTCCTTCCTCCTCAGGGGGGAGGACTCCTCACACTCTTCCCCAGCTCCAGCGTGGGGTCCCTCCCACAGGAGACAGTCCTCCATGAACTTCTCCAACGTGAGTCCTTCCCACGGGCTGCAGTTCTTCACTAACTGCTCCAGTGTGGGTCCCTTCCATGGGGTGCAGTCCTTCAGGAACAGACTGCTCCAGCGTGGGTCCCCCACAGGGTCACAAGTCCTGCCAGCAAACCTGCTCCAGCGTGGGCTCCTCTCTCCATGGGGTCACAGGTCCTGCCAGGAGCCTGCTCCAGCGYGGGCTTCCCACGGGGTCCCAGCCTCCTTCGGGTGCATCCCCCTGCTCCAGCGTGGGGTCCTCCACAGGCTGCAGGTGGATGTCTGCTCCACCATCAACCTCCATGGGCTGCAGGGGGACAGCCTGCCTCACCATGGTCTTCACCACAGGCTGCAGGGGAATCTCTGCTCTGGCGCCTTGGAGCATCTCCTCCTCCTCCTTCTTCACTGACCTTGGTGTCTGCAGGGCTGYTTCTCTCGCATATTCTCACTCCTCTCTTCTGCTGCAATTGTTGTTGCGCAGGTCTTTTTTCCCCTTCTTAAATATGTTATCCCAGAGATGCTACCACCATCGCTGATGGGCTCGGCCTTGGCCAGTGGCAGGTCCATCTTGGAGCCAGCTGGCATTGGCTTTATTGGACACAGGGGAAGCTTCTGGCAGCTTTTCACAGAAAGCCACCTCTGTAGACCCTCTGCTACCATAACCTTGCCACGCAAACCCAATACAAAGATTTATAATACAAGAGCCAGTAGAATTTACTGGTATAGCACTTTTAATACTCCATTTCCTCCCCCAGTTGGGTTGTATATTAACATTAAGATAAGGGAGCTGATTCATCTTTCATGCTTCTCTGTTTCTAACATAACACACTAATTTGAAAACATGTTAGCTTTTGTTTCTCTTAACATGTTTTTAACACTTCCTTTTCATGATTTCAGGCAGTTTTTAAATATGTGCTGGCACATCAAAGGAATATGAAAAATATAAAAGCAAACTTAAGAGTCTATCATCAAACAAATTAAGAATCACAGAATCATTTAGGTTGGAAGGGACCTCTTCAGATCATCTAGTCCAACCTCCCTGTTCAAGCAGGATCAGCTAAAGCAGGTTATCCAGGCCTGTGTCCAGTTGGGTTTTGAACATCTCCAGAAATTTCTAGAGCATAGGCCCTTCATAGCCTAACTGTTATACCCATTTGCTCATTTTCTTCAAAATTAAATAGACATCAATGCCAAAGAAGAGAGAAAAAATAATTTGGCCTTTGTCTCTAGCATCTGTAGACTAACTTTTCCTGACATTGTGCAAACAGTATCTAAATTTTTAAAAAGTATGCCATGAATCATCCTAGAGTTTATGAAATAATTCCTTGAAATCTAAAAGGAAGTTTGTTTTTTTCTATTTTGTTTCTTTTTTCTTTTTTTTTTTTTGGTAGTTGGGGGAATGTTTTCGCCAGATTTAGGCTACTTCTTATATAAACAAAACACTTTCAAAACAGTCAGAAAAGCAGGCACCAGCCATTCAGATGCTTCTCTAAATCAGTTCCTACCATAAGCCTTAGTTTTCCAAGAAATCTTAATAAAAACCTACATTATAATGAAATTTAGGCCTTAAATTTTAATCCAACAGCAGCTAAAAACATTAGTAAAAGGCATCACTTTTGCTGGTCTCATCTCATAGGTTTTCTATACTTGATGAGCTGGAAATTATATCAAAATAAGACCCATGCCATTCCTCCATCCTGTCCTAAAGAAAAATGACAAGAAATTATCCTTTTCTACAGTTAAGTTTTGCTTTTTGAAATGTTAAACCTGGGACTTTTTAGACTACCACAGAACATTGAATTTGATATAATCGAAAAAGACCATGAGAAATCTCCATCSCAAACTCACCAATTACCTGTTCATGGCATTTCCATGTACTCACTCATAATGGAAAAATAGAAACAGACTAAAGAAATCGGGTATTGCCGCATCTAAAATATAGTTTGAAAGGTATGCAAAAGAAATTGACAACAAATGCCTAGTATTAGCTGGATAATGCAATAGGTGATAATGACATTTCTGGCAAAAGGTCAGCTCATCTCAAACATCTGTTAGGAATGAAACCATTAAAAACAAAGCAGTTTCATATTGTGGGGGTTTATGCAGACATTTGCTTCTGTTTTGATCTGCCATGGTTTAGACTCCTTGAACTTTATCCTTCAGTTGCTTTGCTTCCTGTCTTTTTCTTTATAAAACTTTGGAGAGTGTCTAACACTCAAACCCACAGTGACTAGCACTTTTGCAAATGTTGACCAGTTTTCTTTCATTTAAAAGATGCACCGAATTTGTCTGGTTATTGATTAAAAGCAAACCTGGGCTGTGTTTCAAGACTGTAACAATATCCTACCAGAGTATTATGCTGTTTCCTATTTTGTGAACATTTTGCACAGCTCAATTTACGATTCCTGTCTTCCTGACTAGTGTTTTCCATTGCCTTGTTCATATTTCCCRTAACACCAATTTTCAATTCAGTTCAAGATTCATAACAATTAACCACCCAGAAGCAACTACCCCACCCCAGACTGTAATGTTTAAGTGGAAGAAATAAAAGCTAGTTTTATAATTTAGTCAAACATTTTAGAAATACTTCAGTAAGAAACCTCATCAGATGAATTCTAGATTTCAAAATGCCTAAAGTTACCTTTTCTTAAAAATCTCATGAAATTTTTACAAGTTGCTAAATGTCCAGCTCTGAGGGCATGCTTGGTACCTAGGCTGGAATTCAGCAGAAAAACAGTTCATGAACTGAATCTTAAAATCCACTGTCTTCATTGATGTAACAGAGGCTTTTTCTAAGACAGTAAAACTTGACTCCACATATTCTCTAAAGGCAAGATGAACAAATTTACATGCTTCCCATCCCCCCAAAAGGAGTGACTTTGGATTCTTTTCTCATCAAAAGAGGAACAGTAACTGCATTTATGCAAAACGGTTATCAGTTAAAATTCATTAACAGGACTGGAAGTACAAATTATGGTGCAGAACTCGATCACACATCTTTGGCCTTCACACATATTGCATTTTTTTGCAGTAATCTCAATTCAACTAAAGAGGCCAAGTCTGGGTCCACGCCAACATAATCTATAGTCTGATCACTAGAATACATTGGAATATTCCTGGGCTGTGAGAGCTCTAGGCATGAATAATCTCAGTATGATGGTGGCCAAGAACTCAGGTCTCCTCCTAAATTAATATGATGATTATAAAAATATAACCACTCTTTTTAAATACTTACCTGCTTTCAGAAGCAGACATTCACTCTGAATCCCTAATGGCTGCAAGTGGCTAGCATGTAGCCATGATTTAAGCATCTCTATAGTCCAGAGAGCATTGGATGTTCAGAACACTCCCTATCAGTCACACAGAAGTCCTTATTCAGTATGAAATTGCAAAACCCAGATTTTTCTTCACTAAATCTGTAAAGACCATAAGCTCTTAGCTGGGAAAGCTGGCATACACACAATCAATCTGCTAAGAGAAGAGGCAGGGTTAGAAAAAGCAGGAAGGCTGAGATGCTTCATGATGCCACTTGACGAGAACAGACATAAATGGGCACCACATACTCACATATCATTAACACTGCTTTGTTTCTCCACCATGGCTTCTCTAGGAGTACAAATAGCCTGCAAATGAGCTGGAAGCAAAGGCAAATGGCAGGAGCTAATTATCATCCCAAACCATGCCTCCTTCAACTCATGCTGGACCTTTAACATATCCCAGCACTCATGGAATATGTTGAACATGGTGGACTGAATCTATCCTGAAATTTTACTTACATGATATTCCTACTACTCAGTGCAGAGTTCCTTAATGGAAATTAATTCACTGAAGAAAGATGAACAATGTCCTTACTGTTAAGGCCCCACTATTAGGGGCCTTAACAGTATGGACAGTRGAAAAAATTTTGTACTTCCAATGAAATAAAAGTYTTCTGTATATAGTTTTGTGACCTCGTACCTTCTTTTGACACAGTCTAGTCTTTCTGTATGAAAAACATGAAAATAATATTCCTTTTGGAATATGTATGGGAGTTTTAATGCTTCTTAAAGTAGTCAGGTGTTAGCTAATAGTAACTTACAAAAAATACACTATGCCAAATAAAAGAGGCAAGTCTACAGATCCTGAAGACATTACAAAAATTACATAAATGAACTGTGGTTTTGAACAAAAGACCCTTCAGTAGCAAGCTGAAAAACTATTTTACAGGTGTAACTTTCAGTAAGGGTCAGGAAAATTCATTCATTAGAATTACGGGAGGTAAGAGTTTCTTATAAATATTACAGGACCATTAAAAAGTGTCATCGCTTTAAAATGGACTTAAATTATATTCATTAATTATTAAGCATTACTCTAGTTCTTCACTGATGTTTTTAATGGAATGAAGTTTCCTCAACTGCAGTAACATCGCTGCTATCTATTTATAGACAACTCGTCTTTAGGTATAGAAGTGCCTTTTCATGTTGGTATCAAAGCAGGTTTTCACTTTGTAGCAAGACTTCTAATCTTAAATGAAAGTAATCCGCTACTTGGTGAATGAAAGAGACAGAATTGAGGATACCTATGAATTTAATAGCATCCCAGGTGTTCATTCACAATACTATCAATAAAACAAAGTCAGATTTACGTTTTTTTTTCTTAAAGGGAGAATACATTCTCTTTATTTACATTTAAAAAGGCCTAAGAGATCTGAACAAATGATGTCAAAAAAGCAACCTGTTGCTCACTGCCGATCTTTTTTCTTGATTCCTTTAGGCTATTAATATTAAACATTTTCAAGGTCAAGTATAAAGTCCAGCTTCACAAATTTATTAGTTTTTTACCTTAAAGAAAGAACTATATTACCTGCCAATCTTAATCTACCTCATTACTGAGGGCTTGTATCTTTACTGAGAACATTCCATCATACTCCTCATCCCCCCCACAAATATGAAAACACTGATAATGGGGGAAAAAAAACCACTACACTTTCCTCTTTAAAGACTACAACAACAACTACTAGACAATCTGTAGATARTTTATACTAATAGATACTAGATGCTAAATAAAAGTGCCATCTGTCTGAGCAAATTATGAGTTCTGTATCTATTTCTATGCAGGCAGAAGCAGGAATCGCAGCCTCATCTACCCCACTGGTACGCACCCACAGCAGCTCAAAACATAGCTTAAAAGTACTACTTTTCAAAAGGGCAGAAGGTCCTCAAAGGAAATTCTCATCCCAGCATTGTAATTAAAAGAGTGTTTGCTTAAAAGGATCTCAAAGGCACTGCATCATACTGCCTAAGGTTCTCCTCAACCCCTGAAATGTTACTACTTTCCAGAAAAATCTATTAACAAAGTTGCCATGATGAAAGGAGATAAAACTTAAAATACTCTCCAAGATAATGCATTTACCTAAAAAACCCTAGCAGAATATATCTGTGGTCCTAGACTGAACAGTTCATTCTTCAGGGAGAATAAATACAGAGCTGTTATGTAAGAAAGTACATTAGAACAATTCCTCTGGATTATCTGCGTATCCAGAGGCTGAGTTCTTTTTTTTTTTTTTTTCCTCCATAGAACACCACAAACAGCAACCTGAAAATAAAAAAAATAACAYAGCCACTGCAACATAAGAAGGCGACCACAGCTTCAAAAAAACTGCCGGAGGTAAAGTCTCAGTTCCTTCAGCTTTATGCCATCTTCAGACAAACCAGTTTTCATTCTGACCTCAGCATTTGTGTGCGTCAGCTCTTCCAGTCCTATTTTTGCTTCACTTCTCTCATCTAACAATATCAGTGTCCTAGAGAGTTCTGCCTGTTAAATGTAAGTGTACTCTCCTTAGTGCCTTAGCTTTTTGTAGTAAAGAATCCTCTACATTATATATAGATTATATACAGATCTAGGGTGTAACCGTGGGTGTTGAATTGCAATAGGACAAGTTTTTAATTAAACGTCTGGCTTTAATATTGTTATTCACACCAATTAGGATAAGAGGTTTATTGTCTCTACGTAGAGCAGAACAGACCACTGCCCTGAGAGCCAGACTAGGCATTATGTACTTTTGTGAGCCTCAACCAGCTAGTTTTAGGGTGGTTTTTTTTAACTGAAGTAGACATTTGAAATCACAATCCAATACAGGACAAGAGCACAAAAGCTGGCAAGTGTTTAATTAAGTTAAAATACTAGTGGAAACTCATGCCCAGACTTACAGTTATTACCAAAACCTAAGCAGCACTACCCAATAGAAAGGCCAGCTTTTACTCAAAAAAAACAATAGAAGTAGGCTGCCTGCTGTCAAGCAATAAAATCTCCCTAGATTCCTGATTTATTGATACAGAAATCTTACTAGCAAATACAAGACCCCTGCCCCTTTTGCTTCCAGTGGCTGTAGGAAGCCTCCTAATTCCTCAGATCAGTGCTTGCAGCAGGCAACAGAGCTTCCCAAAAGTCCCCTTCACAAGTACGCCCAGTTTGTCTGCTGGAGAGCCTAATTCTTCCACTGGTGAATATATACACACACTCACTTTTTAAGTCTTCTACTGCCAAAAAATATTTCTGCTAGTCAAACAGAAATATGTTTGGACAACAAAGCCTTAGGCAGAATGAGGACAGCAATATACTTTCAATATACTTCCTCTTAGCCACCATATTCTTTACTTAGACCATTCCTACCTTTCAAGCTAGARATTACTGCAGACTATCAGTGCCCTAAAAGGCCTCTACCTGCTTGCAAAATGCTATAGATCTGACCGAACCCTCTCTTCTTTCAAATGAGGGATCAGCGTCAACCAGGTTTTACATGATCCTAGAATGACTCCCCATCATCCAGCTCCTGTATGGTTGCAGATGGTACTCAAACTGAAGTCCTGCCACACAGACTCAGAGGTATTTTCCAGTCTGTTACCAGGCTGGTGAGAAGAGATGAGGAGGCATCCTGGAAATATTCTGCCATCACACATACAGGAAGAGCTCTTTTCAGGGCCAAAAAGGGACAGCTTTTCCTGCCCTATCGTGAACACTGTGGTGCTGCAGCTGCACTTTTATGTGCATTTCAGGGAAGAAAATGGCCCTTTAAAGCTAAGCATGTCTCACTTTTCCTTTTAATTCAGATTCCCTTTGGAAAAAAGATTATGCAGATATTTTCTTTTAAACCAGAGGAAAGATAGCAATTTTAATTGGTCCTTTCAGCCTTTCAATGCAAGCCATATTGCTCAATATAAGAATACATACAAGCACGAGGCACTGTATTTTTAACTCTCTGTCATTAAACTCTTATGAATATCAGTATTTCACGACATCAACTACCAATAGATTGTGTTGAAGTAAAGAACAAAGTGAACTTTGCTAATAACCATGATTACTGTAATTCTTTTGCTATCTCCAACACACACAGAAGACAGAATCAATATACACGTGCAAGCAAGCAAAAATAGTTTATAACAAATATTTCACTTGACAAAGAACTGAGAGATTTTAAATCATTCAACCCACCAGTCACTGGGTTGTCTTGAATTCTTGTCAGACAAATCTATTACAGAATAGTTCATGAAATCTGGAGAAAGATAACCTTTCCCATAGTATTAGGATCATGAATAAATGGTACTTACTGAGCCTTGGAGTAACTAGTACCTTTCTTCTGTAAGTAGCCCTGCTTGAACGGTCCAAGTACAGCATAACTGAGGATGGGCCTAAAACACCTAATATTGAATGCACATCCCTGAAGCTCTTAAATAAAGCAGAATTAAACTCTGCAACATAACTTTTAGTATCTTGCCACAGTGCTGTTCCTTTTCTTTTCTAAGATAATTCTATTCCTATCTAGCCAGAAGCTAACTTTATTCTTRGTAAACTTTTCTGTAGAAAAGTAAACCAGGACACTTTGACACACAGTGTGGAATTACAGCTGCATGACAACACAACACATAAAGAAGAGAGTACCAAACATTATGTAGAAATCTCTGACTAAATGAATCAAGTCTCTCTTTCCAACTGGAATAAACTCACAGGTGTCAAAACATTTTAAGYGCCTCCTATATAACTTTTGATAGGGTAAACATCAGCTCAGTTTCAAATAAATTTTGGCTATATCAGGTCACAAAGTCACCAGAAACTCTCAACTTTCTAAGTTAGTAACTTCTGAAACCTGAAGTTTTACATCCTATTGAACTTCAACATGAAGCCCTAAGATTGAAAATATACAGTCTTCACAAATCCTGATTTTTCAGGAAATTCTTTGAAAAGAATACTCCGGTTATCACAACGCTATCTTGGTAATATCCTGAATGATTATTCATGACGAGACCCATCTATGAATCTCATCATTAGCATCATACATATCACAAGTTAGATGGAAATCCTTAAAGACTACACAAATTGCCCATTTGTCAGAGTCCATTTGTCAGAGTCCATTTGTCAGAGTCCAACCTGTCTGACCAGGTTCTTTTAGATATTTCACACATGGAGGGTATAATATTTAATATAAAATTTACTTATTTGAAGATAGCTGGTGTTACATGGGATTTCTGTTTTAGCAGAGTGATACAAAATACACTGAAACAACAATACAAATGTAAGTTACACTCAGCAAAATATAGCAATCGCAATGTATGSTTCAACCACAATACCAATCTGATTCCCATTACCGGTCTCTATAATGTGCTCACCATCACGACGCTGGGCATCCCCAGTCGCCAAGAAGGAATAYGTGGGTTGAAGCCAGCTCAAGCCCATTGCTCTCTTCAAAATACTTTTGCTAGTTGTCTAGTTTTTGTACCCTATGTTGGGCTGAGCCACCATATTCACTTCCCCCGTGTTGGTCTGACTAACTCAGGGAGACGTTTACACTCTTTTAATGAACTTTTAATGGGAGAAACATTTACACCACCAGTTGATCCACTTAACTGTTAATAGCCTTTTGTCTAAACCAAAGGCCAGTGTTCTGTCCCCTTTGTGGTGAGATAAAGTCAGCTTCTTTGCAACAACTGGGGTCAGTCACACCCTGGATTATTCCTGAGCTTCCTGGGCACATCACCTTGCCCATCTCCTCTGAGGCTGCTTCCATTTTAAGGGTTTATTGGTCAGTCACACCATTTCAGCAAGGTATTGGTAACAATCATTACAACTACTGCAGTAATTTCTGAGCTAACAATGACAACCCAAAGTGATACCACTGTTTTAATACAATTATGGATAAAGCTACAAAGTTGGTGCAACAAATAAAACATCTGTAATGGAAGAGAAATAGTAAATTAGAGTTTGATGAAGCAAGTGAAACTTGCAGTTTCAAACTGCAGATGTTTCCATTTGTAATTGGAATGTATGTTCGTATGGCCTGTCCCAAATAAAAACAACTGGGAAAGCTCCTGGTGGCTTTATGGTAGCTCAACACAACTGTCCTAYCAGAGTATCACTGTATGGTATGAAAACAGAATTAAACACGTTTACGACCTTAAGACCTAATACTATCCTCCCAACAAGAACAAAAATCCCAATATATTCACAACTATGCCTGTTTTAGGCAACATGCAAAATGCTAGAATTATTCCTTACCAGGTAGATTGCATCTGGAAATTTACACAATACAAAATTCACAATGCCATTTTGAGAATTATGAGATTGTCATAATTAATAAAGCAATAGACTTCATACAAAATTTTTTTCAGAATTTCCAGATTAACATTATTTCACAATTATTGTGCACTTTTGCTAAAATCACAACACACTGCAACATCTTTTTTTTTGTCATAAACTGAAACTAGGTGTTCTCAAGAGCTTTTAGCAATGTTCACATAGCTCAATTACTTACATTTTTGTTTCATTTTTGTCTTCCATCCTCAACCCCACCAGTTTGTTTCACTTTTATTTCCTTTTATTATATTTAATTTTTAATGGGATATATGAAAATTCTTATAGAACACTTCAATACCTGCATGTCTGAAAATATAATGTCTTGAAAAGCTGATCTTCCAYCACACTTTCAGAATTTCATTTCCTCATATTGAGGAAATTCTGAGGTAGAAGCTACAAACATGCTGGCACTATTATAAACATGCATGAAGCAGGTAGGAGAAYTGAATTTGAACATACATTTATGAATCTGTAGGGGTGAACACCATTTCATCCCCCTATAACCTATTTTGAAACAAGCAAGTTTATTTGCTAGTAACAATAGTATCTCAGACTTTCCTTTTAAGAAGACACTTGGAAAAAGCCAAGGTGATTATGTCTTTGCCTGCAGCTGCAAATACGCTAGTGTAGTGGATCCAGCTCTTAATCCGTCTTTCAGTGCAGACAGATCACAAACACCATGCCACGTTTGTTGTACAGTGCTTGCTTCTCTGATTGATGACATCTATTAAGCTATCTGCAGCTCCTCTATTGCCTCTCTACACTTACTCAATTGTTTCTGCTCACTCAGATTGCATATTTAGCTCTTTCAGGACATCAACTATTTTGCTTTTAACTACAAAGAATGCACTTCTCACTAAATTCATCATTAAAACCATCATGCAAGGGAAGGGGACACTTAAAAATTATGCAAGCTTCCAGTGACTAGGATAGTTCAATTTCCTGCTTTTAAACAATGCTCTGCCTTTAGAAACATAGACCCTAAGCACACAGACTCTCCACTTACAGCTGTTTCTATATAAATTTAATTAAGGACACCCCAAAAAGTTGCACTAAAAAGAAAAGCAGTGACTTAATTGATATWCAGAAAATAAAAAAAATCCAATCCCTATCCTTAGCTCTTCAACTACAAGCTTGCTTCTTACTCATTGTTAACAGGCTAGGAGTTTTTTCTTTTATAAATTAAATTCTTTAGCCACTTGGTCACATTTTTCCAGGAACTCTACTCAGCATCACAGTTCACTTTTCCTTGTGTCATGCTGACTAACCATAAGAATTGTATGAACTACAGCGAAAAGGTGACAAAAACTCTTGAAGCGCTGAGGCTTGCGACATCGAAGAGCACTTGACTATGATAAACTTAATAACACAGTGAGCAAGGRAAGTTATTCCAAAAGCTTTACAATGCTCAGAGACAATATTCTGAGATGTGGAACTTTTTGAAACACAATTTAAGTGGAAAAATCTTAAATTGGGAATTAAAATTTACAACTTTCTAAAAACTACTGGCAAGCAACTCTTCACAAAGGACTAAAGAAGCTCCAATAGCACGTGGTATTTTCTCCCTCGTGATTATGTAGGTAATTGTATTCTTTTATTTAGTATTTAGACTATAATGACTTTCATTACTTAGGAGCTACTCAAACAAAGATACTCATGCTTTTGTTATGCATAAATATTGAAGACTGTTTATTTTATTTAATCCAAACTAACATATTTTGAAGAAGGCTTTTTATACACTGAAATATAAAGTAAGATGTACAGAACCCATTAGAACTTTACTGATTTAATGACCAAGAAATTATAAAGGAACAATGACTCTTGGTCATGCCTATCTATTTGATCCTTGTCCTCTTACATGACTAGTTCCAAGTGCTAGAGGAAGGTAAGAACCCTGCGCTGAGTACATATGAGATCCTTGTCTTTCCATTAACTGTAAAATTTTCATTGCTGCCATAATTAACAATTTTGTCCACAGTTAACAGTTATTCAAATATTAATTAAGATTTAAAATGGGACTGAATCCAGCACCCACCTATGGCCACATTTCATATGTAAAAACATAAACATGCAATATTGACCTTCCTATTTTTCAGATGTTTTGAAAGATAAGGCATTGGGAACCCCTAGTTAGAGGATAAACTGCGCATTTATGCAGAGTTGCTAGCCTACCCTCATACTGACTGCTAGCTGGGTGCTTTGGACAAAGTCTTTTTTATATCTTCACATCTAATTAAGAGTCTAATTTTCTGTCAGAGTGTACTTAACTAAACACTAGGCCTGAAGATACAGGTTCAAGCTCCAGCCAATGAAAGTGAGTATATAAGTATACCAATTTAAATTTCTACTGAAATGAGGGGTTACACATCAAGTATTGCCAGTTTTGTGGTGACCTTAAAGAGCACATTGTACATTCTATTATAATTACCTCTTGTAACTTAAGGGATAACTGTTCTGGTCATGGAGTTGGCAAGCAGCTACTGTATACAGTATTTCAAGTAATGATTCCTATAGTTTAGGARTTTCTGTAAACTTAAATATTATTTACTGTTACTGAGATTATTAAAGTTGGTTAAAAAAAAATGAAAAAAATCTACATTTCAACATTTCTTTTAAATCCAAAACTAAACTTAAGGAATATGATCTTTTTTTTTTTTTAGTTTTCATATTCTATTTGCAAAAATGTGTCCATTTCAGAAGCATTTCCTTTGGAATTCTAAACTTCCAACACAGAAAGGAGATATTTCTTTTTAGAAAAGAAAGGATATCAACCAATATCCAACAACTAGACTTAGCCTTTTAAGCTTTAAGAAAAAAGAAACATCAACTGTACAGAAAGTCATGGGAAAAAAATCAAACCACTAAATGTTTAAAAAGTAAAATCCAAGAGAAAAAATACCAAAGTTTCAAAAATTAGAAGGTTCCCAAATACATTTTTTTATATATATATATACACACACACACAYAGATCAAGTCTGTTGAGTCATACACCAATTTGACTCAGTGGCTACAGAGTTATGCTTAATCTTGCTTTTATATTTTTTGGCACCTTAAATATTGAATTCTTTCCTAGACAGTGGCGTGACTTCAACAGTTGTAGATAAAACATACAGCATGCTACTTTCTTGCAAAGGAGAGCCTGGACTCATCTTTCTTTGGTCCTTTTATATCACCCACATTGTAGGAACAAAAGAGGGAAACTGTCTACAGAGCATACAGCACCAAGCTAGCAGCTGTTTTCTGCCTCTTACATGCCACAGTGAAAAGCAGCTCCATGCCCACCCAGTTTCAGCTGATCTCTTACCAACTACAGCCTAGGCAAGATTTTCTTTTCCTGCAGTTTCATGTGAGTTTAGGATTAATTGGCCTGTTGTCCTTCACTAATATAACACAGTCACTATTTAGAGACCATTTTTAATGTACAGAATCATAGAGAATATTTATAAGTCTTATTCCACAAACTCCAAGCACAAGTTAAGAAAATCCACAATGTTATATAGAAAGAAATCCCAAGGAGATAAAAAAAAAAGTCAACTTTACAAATTTGAGCTCCTAAATCTTTGTTTCAGTTTAGAAAGGCCAAAATTTAGAAGCACACTTAGAATTCTGCCTTACTATAACCAAAAAGAAAAATCAGTCTCAGAAAACTGCTTAAATATCAGTGAAGTAGGACCTCAGCTAACAAACCCTTTCTATTACAAGCACAATTTCTTACCCTCTGACAAAGTGCAATGATTGTTATAGCAGAGATTTCATTTTAAATAGTCTTTTTAAGAAGTCTCAGGCTTTTTTCTTCCAGGTGAACCACTACTAAACTAAATTGTAGCTTTGCTAGAAAATTACTTTTTCAGCAACTCTACATTACTTAGAGAAAATCTACACTGTACCCTGTACTACAACATAGTTGTAAAAAAGACACAAAAAAAGTCTATTCACACCATAAAAAATGTAGTCTACTTACTTATCTCCATTTTGCTGTTGTTCTCTTGCAGTAAACTACCATTGCGTGCAGACAGAGTAATTTCCCAATTTCTGTCTTCCACCTGAGATTTCAACCAGGTGCAAGAAATCAATGATGCCTCATGAAAAACATGTGTGTGCTGTAGATCAGCAACAGGACTTGCAGGCAACTAGAATCTATTGCAACATAGTAACAAAAAGAATCACATGTAAAATTAAAATAATTTCTGTGCTCTTATTATAGTTAATTAATATAAACTCTACATAAGAACAAGATGTTATTATTATTGTTAGGTTGAAATTGTTTTCAAAGTATTGTTCACAATACATAGAGCTACCATTAAATTACTAATCATTTTTATGTGAAAACATTTCTTATGAAGTTGTCTAAATATACGTATATATACACATACAGAGTTCTAAAAACATACAGAAACTTCTTTTTCACAAGAAAGCACACATCCCCTCCCCAGAAAAAAACCTAAAACAAAAGCTGTGTTTAGAAAAAGGAATTTATAGCTTCTGATTTTTGTTTAATAAAGAGTTTCAAGCAACTCTGTTATTAACATTCTTTATCTGATTCTACAAATAAAGGTTCTTTTGTGTTAGCATATTTTGCTAGACTTTAGCATTTCAAAGCAGACCAATTTGTGAATTAAGTTCTTGAAACAGATACTTTTCATGTCTAGGAATAGAACAAAATGAAGAACTGAAGTACCCAATTGCAAAAGATCTGTCAACAATTCTTTTATAAAGCCCCATTCTCAAGAGGTTACAATTATCACAGCATGACATTTTTTCAGGGAAATAATTTTGCCCTAGATGGCTTTCTGGCTTATAGTTTTGAGGTGGGTTTTTTTCTCTCTCTTTAAATGAATAATGACAGTTCCCATATCTGTAAGAGGAAAATTACACATTACTTTACAACTTGCACTTCTCTCAACAACCTGAAAAGAGAGGACCTTAGACTAGGTCTAGATTTCAGTCATTTCAGCTTCTCTGATATTTGAATTGAAAGCCTCACATTAACACACTAGCATAAAATCTAATAATAAAATTTAGAGGTAGACTGTGATATCATTCTTTGCTTTGAAGATTTATCTGTGGCTTAGATCATTAAAAAAAAAATCTGGCTTTAGAGTAACTCTTCTAAGCTAATTAAATGAACCTTTTTCTTCCATGCATGCATGTGCTCTCTCAAAATATAAATGCCAATAATGCAAAACATCCACTGTTTGGGGAAGGAAACAAGTGCTGGTTCACCCACTATTCCAAGGCTTGAATCAAAATTCCCTCGAGACAAAGGCAAGTCATTTGCACATTAGCATTCTAAATCACCAGGGAGAGCACGGCAAGGCTTTCCTGTTGCATGTTGTGAAAACTATTTTCATAGACCTCTGCAAAGGGCAGAAATAATAACAACAACTGATTTTAAGTTCCTTGCTATTTTTGGAAACTTGAAATGAACTGACATATTAATGGGGATATGCAACATTTTCCATGTTTCTGCAAGTTCCTATTTTGTAATTTTAGTTTTATCACATATTCTTTAGAGAAAATAGAGTTTTGAAAGAGTGGCACACAGCAAATGCTAGAAATACTCCTAGTCAGCTATGTTCTTCTTCACATTAGAAAGAAAAAAGGATTCCAAATATTAATTGTTTACATTGCTGAACTGCCGTACTTCTTTGCAAACACAGCTCTTCAGATAATTTGGGGCTGGAGCACATGACAGGTTTAAAGAACTACCATTTCTAGTAACTTCCTTAACTCAGATCTTTTCTATACACTGCAGACATCTTAATCCTTCCCATACAAAATTCTCAAGGTCTTTTTAATATGCAACACCATGAAGCCATTTTTCCTTGCTATTTTCTCCTGAATCATAAGTGCACTTGGCAAGAACTCAAAGCATACATGGCTGCTGATGCTTCATACACTGGCAGAGAAGGTGAGGGTTGAATCACTCTAACACTTAGGAATTGATTTGGAATAGCTCTTACAGGTTTGGAAAAAGCTACTCCCAGCTACAGAAATGTTATACTACATCGTTATAGACTGAAAGAGATACAGACATACAATTTACGAAGAAAGCTGTTGTACTTCATCGTACACTCTATTCCCTGAGCCTTAGCAACAAAGAAAGAGTTGAACCTCCTTTGTGGGAGGATGATTATTGAATTGTGCACCTGGCATGCACAAGGCCTTTCTGTCCTTCATTGATTGCTGTGGGCATCAGAAATGAATGAAGTAAGGGAAGACAGATTGTTCTAATACTCTGTTTCCCAGCAGATAAGCACCAAGCCAGGGCACTCTTTCCTGGCTTTAGATAGACCTTCAGGTATCTTCTGAATTCTGTAAGCAGTTTATTTATACTCAAACCCCTTAAAATAAATACTACCTCACCTTCAACTGTCTCAGAGTAACTACATCTCTCTTTCTGTAACAAAGCAGTAAGTTCATTGTCTTGCCCAGGGCCATAAACTTCTTCCTTTAGCTCAGGGGCTTTACAAACCTTCTGCTTTAACTATTATCTTGAATGACTTCCTCTTCTTCTTCTTCTTCTTCTTCTTCCTCCTCCTTCCTCTTCCTCTTCCTCTTCCTCTCCCTCTCCCTCCTCCTCCCCCCTCCTCCTCCCTCCTCCCAGCTGCGGTAGCCTGGTCTGCAATCCCCTGCTGAGTCCCCACCTCCCCCCTCCTTTCACTGCTCATACCTTTCATCTTTCCCAGGGGCATCTCCTAACACCAAACACCTGGGTCTCAGCCAGCTGAGAGAAGAGCTCTGCCTAGCCCACTCCTTAGAGCTTCTAGTCACAGGCCTGAAAGAAAGAAGCAGTTGAGAATGCTTCCGATTACCTATGGCAATATTCATCAGCTATATCTAAAGATTAAGCAGCTAAGAAACAAAAAGCTCTGGGGATTCACAAGCAGTTCAGAATACTAAAAAAAGGGCTTTAGCCATAGAGAAAAGAAGCTCAGCAAGCAAACAGAGAATTTATAAATGTGTTTTCTCAGACGATAGGAAAAAGTGGTATTTAGCTCATGGTAGCTACTGCAGGGAACTGATTGATAGACATTGAGGTTTGGGGTTTATTATTGATTTTAAAATGGCCTTCATTCAGAAAGCAAGCTGTTTGCAAAAAAAGTTGTATCTTTGTGGGTTTTCTATTTTTTATGTAAAATAAATTTTAAAATGGTTTTAAACAATGGTTTTCAGATTTATTTTCACCAGGTAAACAGTTTTTTCTTTGACTTCTTTTGTCTAGTTTTGTATCAGTAATTTCACCCCTGAATACAATGTGAAAAAGGAGTGCTTTTCAGATGTTGCATTCTTCTTTTCTTTTATAGATCTGGACATCAAATCCTGGGGAGGACTTTTTTTCCCGCAAACCACATTCAGAATGCTCCATGTCAGTTTTACTAATTTAACTCTAGCAACATTTATCTGACCCAAACACCAAAGAAGACCATCTCCAGACCATCCAGTTCCATCACAAGATTCATTCATGAGTCAGGTCCTCAGCTGCCATTATTCTGCCATTTAAAAAGGGGGAGTGTCACAGTTTAACCCCAGCTGGCAACTGAGCCCCACACAGCCTTTCACTCACTCCCCCTGGGATGGGGGAGAGAATCTGAAGAGTAAAAGTGAGAAAACTCGTGGGTTGAGATAAAGACAGTTTAATAGGTAAAGCAAAAGCTGTGCACGCAAGCAAAGCAAAACGGGGAATTCCTTCACTCCTTCCCATCGGCAGGCAGGTGCTCAGCCATCCCCAGGAGAGCAGGGCTCCAGCACGCGTAACGGTGACTTGGGAAGACAAAYGCCATCACTCCAAACGTCCCCCCTTCCTTCTTCTTCCCCCAGCTTTATATGCTGAGCATGAGGCCGTACGGTGTGGGATATCCCTTTGGTCAGTTGGGGTCAGCTGTCCCAGCCGTGTCCCCTCCCAACTCCTTGTGCCCCCCCAGCCTGCTCGCTGGTGGGGTGGGGTGAGGAGCAGAAAAGGCCTTGGCTCTGTGAGCACTGCTCAGCAATAACGAAAACATCCCTGCGTTATCAACACTGTTTTGGTCACAAAGCCAAAACATAGCCYCRTACTAGCTACTATGAAGAAAATGAACTCTATCCCAGCCAAATCCAGCACACAGCAGAACAAGCTTGCATTCCAGAGCTCCCAAGCTAAACTCAGTATTTTATCTTATTCAGTTACTTTAGTTTTTTGCAGCTAGTGAATTTTTCCACCATTGAAAACAGAGATATACTAAGGATATTAATTCACTTTTCTTAATTAGATATAGATAGTTTCATGTAAATGTTGTGCTTTGCTCTTCATCGTTTAGAACAGGTCAGCTAAGTTGAAAAGTAATTAATCTGGCAGTTAACAAGCAGTAAATTGGAAAAGAAAAATTTAAAGGCACCTTATCTGCATATGACTCCTTTTGTTCATATGCCTAACTAGTTATTGTCTGAGGAAAATCCATTCCTCATACTTCAATCAAAAAAAGCACTGTGCAGATTGTGAGGAGAGATACATGCTATTACTGTGGTGAGAATACCTAAACTATTCATACACTGTCTTTGTAAAGTACCTGTCATCATACCCTATTAACACCTCATGAAAGGGTTGCCACAAATCTACTTTATAAATAGAATCACAGTAATTTTTTGTGGAGGGTGGTGATATTGAACTACGATACAGACTGACTCACTACCCAGAATTCTCTTGAATGTTTTTMATTTTCTTTAAATATTACCTACTTAGGCTGTGAAAGCCATATCAAAACATGGTTTTCAACAATTACAGTTAAGCACACAGCTGTTGAATTTTACTACCACTATGGCTATGATGGTGGTAAAGAATACTTTCTAGAAAAAAAAAAAGTTATGTAATGACTCATATTGAGTTGCTAACAATATGGAAGTCAAAAGGACGTCAATTGTCCTGTCACAATCAAGGTTACAATCCCTTTAAATCTCATTTTTCCAATTAATTAAGTCTTTCATTAAAGGCATTTAGCCTTCCCTCTATTTTTAAAAAAACCCACACAAAACCAAAAATCCWAATAAGAGATCATTTTTTCAGGACATAATTTTGTACATCATCTCACAAACTGGTCCTGGTACAACATTCCCTTCTAGAAGGTAGGACAAATCTAGCTGACAGGAATGCTTCCTTTTAATCTAGCACAACAAACACAAGACAATTTCAGTTACACCCTTTTATGTGCTTTTTCAAGTGCTCATAGCATGCAATACAGCAAAACCAGGTCTACTGAGATGGCCAAGGATCTGAGTAGCAGTAATACCTTTACCTGTTTTGTTAATTATGTCTCAGACATCCAGTGGCTATTAATTTTGTTTTGATATTTCTTCAATGTCCATAAGCTCTACAGAAGCGCGGGAAGAAAAGAAAAAGCCTGTTGCCACTGTGCTTTCTTCTCTAGCTAGATTTTAGATTATGGCTGTATTGTTAGACAACTTCTCATCACCTGTCAAATATTTTCTCTATATTCACAAAAAATGGGAAGAAAATGAAAACAAATGCTGCTTACCCCCCAAAAATATTACCTAATTAATTTCACTGCGTGCCACACAAGTCTTTTATCCAGCATGTCTTGCACAGCGTAATAAAACCACAGAGTTAATTTATTGCCTAGTGTTTAGCCACAAAAAAAAAAAGAGGTTGAGTGCCTGGGCAGCTCTGTGAGTCATGGTACAATTTCTGCCTAGACTACTGAGTCTTCTATGCTGACTCAGCAGCTTTGACCAAGGTATTGAAGAAATGGATATGARAGTACCCGTGTCAGCCTGACTTCCCATCCGACTACCACCTGCAATACAGACTGATAATGGGACAAAAATCACTCTTTATCCTTGAATAATCTTCTAGGGATCAGGTATATGAATGTGAAGTGTTGGCCTSGTAGGCACTGAGAGTTAGATACGCTGTCTGATAGACTACTCAGACCTCCAGTTACTTCTATCCATACCTCTGTGACTACGTTGTCCAAGTGATGGACATAGAAGAACTTGTAATGGTGGGAAAGGAGCTAGGGAACGTGTGTATTAGCAGGGCTCTTTGAATCTCCCTAGGTGGCATGCCTCGATGGTGGGGACAGCATAACTCTGTCCCTACTGGGGCACAATGCTGCACATGATATTAGAGGCCGAAACAATTGTGAGAACCTTACTTTGAATAGGTACATCATGGAAAGTGACCTATTCCTTGAAGTTCTTCCTTTTCCTTCTGGTAATCAAAGACATTCTCTTGCATGTCAATCATTTGTTGCTTGTTGTTCATAACTTATATTTTGGCATTCTTAATTACTATAATAACATACATTTTTATCTTGATATCTAATTGGTTTTCATCGTTACAATATGCAAACATACCTGTTTATACAGTAAATATATCTTATGCAATTACAGAAATTAGAAGCTTTTAATAACTTCCAATTAATTGTAATTGATACTATCATCAATTTACCATCTTACATAAAAATTATTCTGCATCATAAAACATAGAAAATAAATTTAGACAGGATAAGGGAATTATACTGTGAGGGTCTTGAAACTATAAYACTTTAAACAGAAAAGATATTAAGCTTTGACAAGTATATTGAGTGTGTCCCCCCTCCTCATACTCAAAGCTTGAACATTATCCAAACCTTACAAAAACTTAAGCTGAGATAATGTCCATAATTTTAGTCGATTATTCTGCAACAGCATATAAAATGAACCAGATTGGTGAATAATCCTAACAACAAAAGWGTGGAAAGAGCCTTTTAAGTATTATTATAACATTTGACTAATAATGTTTCCATATGGAAAGTGTCTCCGCACTTAGAAAATATTTGAAGACAAATACTGTCAGATAAACAGTACTTGAGAAAGGAATCCTGACATCTTCCATGGTACCCCACAGAAAAGTCCTGAAAAGCTCATTCCTGAAAACCATTTCAACAGAGCACAAATGTGATACTGACGCCAGTTTAGCAAAGACAGCACAAAGAACAAAACCCTGGGTTACTGAAAGGGCTTTGTGAACCTGTATAACACTGCAGGTTTAACAGAATCATCTTGAAAAGGTGACGAATACTGAGTCTGTCACCATGCAAACTCTATGACATATGGCCAATAGATTGTTGGTAAATATTTAATAAAATGAAACATTAGTCTCTGACGCAAAACCTCTACTATTACAAAGAGGCAAAGGTACAGCAACAAAGCACGTGCTTGTTTTTTGACAATAGTGCTGTGTTTCAGGTTGCCCATATCTACAGACCAAAGTTAAAACTCAGTCTGTTACCACAGTGTAATACAACTCAGCAGAAGAGACCTCTGTACGTTTTCTTTTCAGTTAAACCTGGCTTCTATGGTTCAACAGCTTGACAGCAGTGTAAAAGTATACTGGTTTTGCTAGAACATCTGTCCTTCAAGTAATTACTACTCCGACTTTAAAATCATAGAATCAGAGAATCATTAAGGTTGGAAAAGACTCTTAAGATYATCGAGTCCAACCACAAACCCGACGCTGCCAAGCCGGTGGGCTAAACCATGTCCCTAAGTGCCACATCTACGCATCTTTTAAATACCTCCAGGGATGGAGACTCCACCACGTCCCTGGGCAGCCTGCTCCAATGCTTGACAACCCTTTCGGTGAAGAAATTTTTCCTAATATCGAATCTAAACCTCCCCTGGTGCAACTTGAGGCCATTTCCTCTCGTCCTATAGCTAGTGATTTGGGAGAAGAGACCAACACCCACTTCACTACAGCCTCCTTTCAGGTAGTTGCAGAGAGCGATAAGGTCTCCCCTCAGCCTCCTCTTCTCCAGGCTAAACAACCCCAGCTCCCTCAGCCGCTCCTCATAAGACCTGTKCTCYAGACCCTTCACCAGCCTCGTCGCCCTTCTCTGGACACGCTCCAGCACCTCAATGTCCTTGTAGTGAGGGGCCCAAAACTGAACACAGTATTCGAGGTGCAGCCTCACCAGTGCCGAGTACAGGGGCACAATCACTTCCCTGGTCCTGCTGGCCACACTGKYTCCTTACTTGCCACACTAAATCCTTACTGTAAAAGCCAGTAGAGTTTGGGTGTTGGGTTTGCTTGTTTTTCCCTTTGTTAATATCTTATACTTTGTGTCAGGTCTAAGATGCACATATATCACAGATTGGTGGTTCTAAATTAACAGAAAATTATAAAACACATCTCAATTTGCTAGTCACACCTGCTTGTGTGATAGAAGACTGGATTTTATAGAGGACCAGTTAACTTTTTCCTTTGGAGCTGTGATTTAAAATCAGAATTACTAGCAAAAATAGTTTGACAGCTTCAATTCCAGTAGAACTCCAGAAAATAACATATTTGGCAGCTCCATTCATGACTGGTATGAATTGCCAAAATGCAAAATGCCCACATTCAAATATGCYATGCCAGAGTTACGTGCAATACTGCCAATCCAAATCCTAAAATCATGGATGGTTTTAAAAATCTTTACTTTTAAGAATAATGAACGTTGAGGTGAGTTTTTTTTTCCTCAAGTTTTCCTGTCTTTGCACACTTAGGGTCACACTAATTTCAACATATTCTAGTTTTGGACCAAAAGACTATAAATGTAATTTCTTCAGTGAAAACGAAAACACAGATGTCATTCCTGATTTCTGCAGCTGAGGTTTTAAGATACCAAGTTGCCTGACAAAAAGTTAAAAAGTGGTACAAGACAAAAAGATCCACAATGCAAAATCCATTATGAAGACTGACAATYGGCAACATTGAACATGGAAAGCATAAACAGTGCTTGCCAAATTTCTGTGATGGAATTAATCAGCCATCAGAAATGTTTGTCTCACCCCATTTGCTGCAACTACTTTACTTTCCTCTCGAAGCAGTAACTTACAGCTGTATAGACCTACTACAGACAATTCAGCACTTGAATGGATAAATATGTGAATGGATATGCTGGATAAATTAGTTTTACTCTCTGGCTTTCAATAGACAGGGTCAGTACATCTGTCTCAAAAGCTGTTATCCAATAACACTTTTTTTTTTCCTTTGGGCAAATCAAAGAACCTCACATTTAACTACCAACATTACAGATCAAACATTTCCRAAATGTTAAAATTCTCCTTGTCCAGAAAAGAAGAGGCAGACTTCTTTTTCTTACATTAAAAAAAAACAACAGTCTTTTTAAAAATAAATTTACCCTGCAGAGCAACAACATTTCTTCAGGATAGTCAAATCCCAAAACTGCAATTATGACTCTTTGTATAATATGACAATCCTTAAACACTTCACACAGTCTATCTTGCTGTAAGTTATTTTCTGGTCAGCTTACTTATTTCAGCACCTCATTATTCATAGTTAAAATTTCAGCCAAACTAAGAACAAACACATATGTAACACTGAAAAAAATCCTGGCATCAGTTCAAATTAGTAATAACATTTTGAACATTTGTTATTTAAGTTTGTTTAATTCCTTCCATCTTAAAGTGTGTAACAAGGCAACTTGTCCTATGCATCATCATGAGATCTTGCATTATCCAATCATGTATCAAGAAAACATGAAAAAGTCATATTAGAATAGCATCTGTTAAAGTGTTTAAAGTTCTGCWGTTACTAAAGCTGATACTGAACGCAAACAGAGTCCACTAGATGGCATAAAGCAATAAATATAATGATAAAAACCACAATGAAACTCCTGATTTCTGTTATGGTATTTACTGATTTCTATTACAATAAAAATCACACAGTGAGAGAACAAATTTCTGTTTACTGAAATATTAATAAATAGTAATACTTTTTTTCTTCTACACACAAAGTACTATAGAGGGGAATGTTGAGGACACAAACTTACCTAAGGAGGTTAGGTAATATTAATATGAAGGTTAAAAATACAACCTTAACTCTGCCCTTTGAGATTACATATTCTAGTACAACATTACTACATAATCACACACTACTTCAAAAATAATACAAGACAATAATTTAGTTTTCTATATATAGCTTTCTTTAAAAAAAAAGGAAAATTGTTACTTTCTTTTTTGTGTTTTTTTATTTTTTTTTTAAATATTCAAAGTGACTATGCCTCATTTTTGCTAACAACTGTTAACAAGACATCTTTAAGATCAAGACCTGGCCTRGAAAATTTCTCCAGCCCTCAGAAACCTCTCCCAGTCRCCACGACCTTTCAAAGATAATTAAGGATGGCCTTGCAAGGACATCAGCCTCCTCCCTCAACACTCGTGGGTGCACCCCATCAGGTCCCACGGACTTGTGTATGTCCATGGTGTTTACATGTCCCTTGATTTGATCCTTCTCTACTAAGGGTAAGTCTTACTTGCTCAAGACTTTCCTGCTGGTCTCTGGGGACCTGGGATTCCTGAGGGCAAAACTCTAGCMGTAAAGACCAAGGAGAAGGCAGCACTGAATACCTCAGCCTTTTCTGGGTCCTTTGTCACCAGGTCTCCTGCCCCATTCCGCAGAGGGCCCACATTTTCCTTAGTCTTCCTTTCGCTGTTAATATATCTAAAGAAGCCCTTCACATCCCTCACCAGATTAAATTCCAAGTGAGCTTTGGTTTTCCTAACCCTGTTCCTGCACACTCAGGGGAATGAGGAAAAGAAAAACAATTCTTAACATAACTAGATTAAACATTGGGTAGTGTGTTAGGTTTTTTTCATTTTATTTATTTTATATTTTCTTATAAACTTGTAACTTTGTTTATTCTGAATGTTATGAACAAATGCTTTTATGTGCATTTACTCTTATCCAGGCTCTGCTTAATGTGATTCAAGATAACTATGTAACAGCATCCCTCAMCTCAGGTCATGACAAGTCTATAAAACAAGAGCCTGGGGCACTTTACCAGTAGCCCCAGCTTGCCAGCCCATCCTCCACTGTTTCCAAAAGGCAGGTTTAAAGCTGAGCTGCTCAGGCTGAGGAGAGAACAGCCACTACAGGAGTTGGGAGAAGCAAAAAGTTTCAATACTGTTTACACTAAAGTCTCTCTGGCACGCAGGAAGGTGTTGGGACACTGCAGGAGTCACAGATATCAGGTGGATATTCCGCACTTGTGAGGTATACTCTTTGGCTTCACTGAAATTTCTGTTTTCTATATTTACACACTGCATTGGTTCAGCAATTTTTATGCCTATATACTATTCTTTTATATTCTATTAATGCTATCTGTAACAGTGGTAGAGCCAATACAGAGCCTGGTCCAGAAATAGGGACAAGGATGCTCATGAAAATGTTTGCTAACCAGACTGGTGCTAAGTGAAAACTTCATAACATTGGATGATGCTTTTTCAGAGTATGCAGCTTCACTTCTACTTTCAAACGGTTTCTGTAGCTGAACCTGACAGTTATAAAGCCATGGACTTCCAAAGACAAATTTATTTCCAGCAAGCTGGGACAGCTTTTTGACCAAAACTAAATTATCCTTTTCCCCATACATATATATCTACTCCATATATATATATATATACACACACACACACACTCCATATGCTCCATATATATATTATTCAAACATGTATGTGTATATTCAAATATGCTTACATAGACATGTTTACATATATATATATATATATTTTTTTTTTCATATCCTGGTGCACAGGAGGAATCAAAGATCAGGAAATCCAAGAAAAATTATTTTATATCCAAGGAAATGTCCTTTGCAGACAGTAGGGAAAAAGCCTTTTGCATAAAGGAATACTATGAAGCAGACCATTCCTCCTCAGCGTGGTGTTTCCTGGCAGTTATAAGTTCTCTTCAGCTTTTCAACTAGACTGTTCCACAAATCAGAGCTTATCTCTAGGTTGTAATCGACAGACCCTGCACTAGATGTTAATTATTTGTAGCAGCCAAATTGTTATATGATTTCAGACAGAAAGTAGAATAGTCTCACAAAATATCTTCTATGTCTTTGTTTCTTCTGCTGTCACGTTTCTAGTTGTGTAGAAGCACCAAGCTTTTGGATGTCATCTTTCATTGGTGTTTAATTAGCTGTTCTATGTACTCTGCAAAGCCATTCCCTGTATGCTTCCTCTGCATGCTTCCTTGTATGCTGCATGTATGCATTCCCTTCCCTCTATGTATACATTCGCTCTATGCTTTCTCTGCATACATTCACAYGCTTGCTCCTTACTTACTCTTATGTTGAAGTGTTCTTTTACAYGTTACTTAAAACTTTTCAGCAAAGAGACACTGAAGATGTGGCAACAGCATGACATTTTTGTGAAGAATGAGTCAGGTTTGGTACCTTTGTGTTAGTCGTTCAGGCTTAGTTTTTATAAATGCCCCAGTCACCATGACAGATTATTTTTTTTAATACTTGCTTGATCTCCACTTACACAACTTCAAAATTAATTTAAGCTTCTGAGAAGTGTCAATCTCTTTGACTAATTAAATTAAAGCTTATTTGAAATTGAATATTTCAGGGCCATAAACTTTTAAAAAATTACTTATGTTACTTACACTAATACTATTATTATTATAAAAAAATTACACATGGCTGAGTTGTCATTGTTCTGCCTCTAATGTGCTGACYTCAAAGATTGTGCCTATGCAAGCAAATTATTATATCGTGAAACAYGGCTTTTCACAACTGCTTATCCATAGGCAAGTCCAGTCACGAGCAGCTGTGGGACATCTATTTATGAGACATAAAAATGTTAGAGTGTGTATAATTTTTTCCTTCTAATATAATTTTAAAACAAAAGCTGCTTCACAGCTAATTGAATGTAAAGGAAAAAGCAGATGTTACTTTATTTAATTAGCTGGTTTAATGTTTACTGAGAAATATGTTATCTTATTAAAATCTTATTGGAATACTAGATGATTCCCACCCTGTCTGTACTGATATTCCACAATAGCCCGAAGTTGTTTCAAGGGTTTGTTCTGATTTGATTGTATATTTTAATGCTTAAGCAGCCTGTTCATTTGTTAGTAGAAAAAACATCTTTGGCATTTCAACTTTAAAATTAAAATTCACTCTGATACAACTTGAATGCTGAGTTTGCAGCACAAGAAGGCTGAAAATAATTTTTAAGCATTCCTATAAAAGATAGGGTACGTGGGGAAGCCAAAACCTTACTAAGTTCAGTCATTTGTATGCTACGCTAACTGGGAACAYGTGCAACACAAGGATGAGAGTGTGAGAGAAAGCCAGTCTTTCTGTGTCTCTWTATAAAAATAAGAATCAATACAAGCAAAAAAGCCCCTAGAAAAGTCACCTGTCCACTGTGTACACGTGTCTACCATTAAAGGAAAGGTTTTGTTCTCTGCCAGAATGGAATACCTGTAAACATACACTCATGGGCTTTGATAAATTAGGCTRGAACTGTAAGTAGGTCATAAAATAGAATTCTGAAATCTTTCTAAAAACCCTTAAAAAGAATTGAAGTATTTTTTAAAATTTCAATCTGAAAAGACTTTTAACAAATGTTCCTAAAGCTATGGAAGAAACAGGAGAGCTGTTAGAGAGCTTGCATATTGGGAAGCCTGGAGATCCTGGAACCTAAGAAAGCTGAACACAACACAGTCTACAGGCTTCCTTGAAAGCTCATTATCACATAGCAATTTTTGTGAGGTATTTCATATAAAGATCACCAGTGGATCAGATTCGATACTGAAYGTACAGAGGCTACTGTAAGAATTTTCAAATTTTAAAAATTAAATAGTAAATCACCYGCCCCTTTAAGGTACTCTAACAAATCAAAATAAAAGTAGCTCTAAGTTCATTTAGATAGTGAAGAAAGAAGAGCAAGAGTTAATATTCTAAACAAAAAATATCCTCCCATATCTTCAATAGTAAACCTGTATCCCCATGCACCACTCAATATATTCCACTTTACAAAGGTCTGCACCTGCCCTGGCATACCAACCTTCACACGGAATTATCAGTGCCGTCCACAGCTGTAGGACTGGCAGTAGACACTGAGACCTTGCTTTTGTGATATTATGTTTGGAAACYGAAAGACAAAACTACAAAGTGTACGAGACCTTCTCATTCTCCCTCTGCTCTACGTTCCTAAGCTGAAAACAAAAAGAATAGTGGGGAAGTACTCTATTTTTCGTATTTAACATTTTATAAACCTCTCTTTCTGCACAAAAAGCAAAGCATGTGCATATGGCATATTAACACAACTTAATGCTGCACATAAATTATTTTGAAAATTGAAAAAGCAACAGTTAGACAAACAAACTGAATGTAGCACAGAAAAAATATTATGAATATATAACTCCAATATATAATATGGTGTAGAAAATACTTTAAAAGATGTATCATAGCTACCAGCATAGTTTGCTTCACATTTTGCATATTTACAAGGGCTGAAACTTTRATTTGGATTCAAGAGTCATGAGATCTACTTGAAATAAATAGGCTCTTTACCATCTCTTGCTTTCCACAGTAGGACATACTTGACACATGTCAGAATGACATAATGGAAGCTATATTGTAAYACACTGTAGGCACTGATCAATTAAGAGAGCTTGACTTATATCACAATGCATTACTAAACTGACACAAGAAACGTGGTGATTTTTTGGCACTAAAACACTTCTCTGGTAGAGTTGTTGGACAGCGCAGATGTAAGAGCACAAAAATTATTCTTATAAAATAGGTAAGACAGCTATTTGACCTTCTCAGTGATACTGGCCAAAGATAAAGCATTACAAAAGACTGCTGGGAAGAAGAAGATACACTACAGTTTAGCAGTGCCCATTCAGATATATCGCATAGATGAACCGCTTTCAATCAGGGACTAAGTTGAACACTAAGTTGCTACGAAAGTTGAAGATGCTAATAAAGTGCAGAGTCATTGCAGTATCAAAATTCAGAGAACTCATTCATGTATATGGCRAAAATTATTCTGTTCTGAACATCAATACACCACAGATTACATTTTCAAGGGTGTCCTTGTTGAAATCTCCCTTCATTTCAGTACCCATCAGCTGTGTCTGAAATATCTCGTTATATAAGTATTTACTAAGTTCTTGGGATAGACAACTGCCCCCTAAAATGGGAAATTGTGCTGTGGAAACAGAGAATAGCAATATTTGTTTACACTTGCTACAAACCATTTTGTTAATCTTGAGCAAACACAGTTCCTAACGTGATCGCAGTCTGCCAAATGAAGCATTACATCCAGACTCATTAGGTAAAACCCAGTTTCTTCTTCAGGCAGTACAATGAACAACTTCATTTGTTGCCAGGTTACTCCATCTCTAATTTCTTTTGCCAAAGGAAGTTGGAATTGGCATACATCTGAATATGCCACAATGAAAATGGGTTGGCACAATTTTGTTGAGAAATTACTCTCTTTTATGATGAATTTACAAGTCAACACAGTGAGTAGTGGCTTGAAACTGATCTGGTTCTGCCTATAACTGATATGTGGCTTCTCAGGATACTCCACGAAACATCCTAGACCCACTGAAGTGCATGCTTTAAGAATGGAGGAGAATACGGAGAATTTTGTGAGATTTTAATTAAATTCCTTCTATTGAATTGATAAGATTAATTAAGACCACTAATTCTGAATGGCCACAGTCCCTGTCAGAACTGTGTTCTGGTAAAGTCATAGAAGACCAGTCCATTCCAGTGGCATTAGTGGTACCAGAAAGGCACCTTTGAAAACTGTTACTTTCAAAAAATCTTGTAACTCTAGAAAAGCATGTAAAACTTTGGATTGGGAGGCAATCTTTGGCAAAATGTTAAACTTTATTCTGACTCTATTTTTCTACTGACACTATTTTTGGTACAAAGAGTTCTTTCTATTGCAGAAGATATATCTCAGACCCTTTGTCCTTGCCAGACAGTAGTAGAGAAAACAGCCTCCCCTCCCACTTTTTTTTTTTTTAACTTAACAAACTAGGAACATACAGCAGGGATATGAGTAAGCAGGCAACAAAGGTATGTTTTCAACTAAAGATACAGCAACTAAATCTACTTCATTAAAAGCGAGCTGTTCCTTTATATTTTTCCTCCCTATCCTGGCCACTGGCAAAGTTGCATTATTATCCTATGAGTCATTCTTTCTTCAAAATATCTCTCTGGGTAGTACTTGTTAATTAAACTTTCTCATCCTCTCTTTCTCTCTCTCTTTCTCTCTTACAGTTGTTGGCAACTGTCTTGTATCCTCTCTTTTGAATAGACATCTATATGTAATCTCCCATTATTAAAGTAGTAGGAAGGAACTGACTATCTTTTACCATGTGTGCCTGTTGAGCATACAATTGCTAATTATATCAAGTATGCCTTGTGAGTGCTACTGGTGATTTAAATAGTACATTTTCTTCATCTCTTTAGGACAATGTCATCTATTGTACAATGTTTCTGTCTGATTCTTTGGTGGCATTTTAGCTAGTGAACTTGAAAAGTTCTTCGGTTTCATAAAGAGAAATGTGGAACATCTGTCCCTTTTCTGCYGATGTGACTCTGCAGCAGCTAAAACAGCCTGCTGTTCAGAAATGCAGAGTAGGAAATAAATGTAATTTGAATATGTGTGGTAATAATAGCCTGGTGGCAGTGCCATAGCCAAAACCAATACTCATCAGAGTTGTAGCTAGTAAAATCATATGTACTGATTTCTTAGTTTCATTTTTCATGAAATGACAGGAATATATTTTTCACAAAAACTAGGAGGTTTCACTCCCAACCATACAAACATACATACATATTTCATGATGAATCTTTCCTACAAAATATATAGAGAAGTAACTGAGCATGAATGAATCACCTGAGTACAAATGAAAGGATAATAGAGCTGTTATTTATGCTTAGTGAAACAAATTCATAGGTGTAGATGTCCAAGAAGTTACAGCTTATGTCTTTATCTATAGTGATTTAGTGCATAGCTCTGTACAGAATAACAGCTCTATCTTTAAGCATATGGCAGGACAGGGAAGGTAAAATATGAGTGAAGAGCAGCTGATGTATCGAAAGAGTGAAGTAAGCAGAGAGAAAGCCTGAACAGAGTAACACCTAAAGATCTTCAATGGAAATCAGACCTCCACCATGGTGGCTCCTGTAGAAATTAATAATTAGAGAGAACGAGAAGTCTACAGTTAGGACTGAATGGAAAGGTAGAAGAATTCAGCAACTGATTTAACCTAGGCCAAGGAAATCCTGGACCAAAACCAGGAAAAGAATCAACCTCTTGGAAAATCAATCCAGACCTCATCCTGAAAACCATCCCTTTTGTAAGCAGAGACAAACCAACACAGATTGCTGCGCTCTGGGTAGCCATGACTCTGCCTTAAAGCTGATCTGGTAAATCCCTCAAAGTCCCTTCAAGACCTACATTTCTACGGATTCAACAGTAAGATAAAGATAAGGAAAATGGGCCATTATATGTGTGATGTTTGATCTTTTTATTTCTGTCATGTATGAACATCAAAAGCGTTTGTTGGGACTGCAGTTGTCAAATTGTAAGCCAGCATGTGAAAACAGCTGTCTATCCTCAGCACCAACAAACATGAATAGATCTGTCATCATAATTACAGCTCAGAGCTGGATTGTCTTCAAATACCAACAACAGTCTGCACTGTGAGCGATGTCAAATAAGCCTGACTCAACTGGTTTAGGATCCATTTTTCCAGAGAGCGTAATGACAGCCTTTCTCTTCTATGAAAGGTTRCAAAAGTTTCTGTGTAAGGAAGTCTGTTATCGCTCATGTTAAGTATTTCATGACTTGCTAAAAGAAATCATTCTAGAATTCAAAAAATGATTTACACATTTAATAAAATAATTATGCGGTTTATTTATGTGCATATAATTTTAACTTGATTACACTCCAACAGTATTGTTTCCATGTTACAGCAGTAACTGTCTTCTGATATTGCTTTATGAATCTCTCACAAATGTTTATTTAGCTACATACAGTGGCTCAAGGGAGTTATAATGGAATACTGAGATTTTCATACCAAAAGAGCTGTACATTGGCAAGAAGTGATTGGCAAGAAGTGATTGAGAGATGTTTGAAAGTATCTCCTGATTTAGTAGTGGCCTTGAAAAAACTGATTTGGGAATCTTATTGAGAATAAAATTCTATAATGTAAATATCACACTGCCAGCATAGCTGGTCAGCAGATTTAGCATGAATGTTACACTTCTCTGTATATCATTGACAATATGGAAAGGAAACAAGCTCGTTTGAGGAAAAGAGCTAGACACAGTCATTTCCCTTGGGACACAGAAGAATCRGGAACCAAAAATATGACTATTTGAATCAAATCCCAGTCTCTCTTCTGAACCAAACCTGTGCAACTGACCTGTGTACTAACTTTGGTCAGGAAAGCAGATTACAGYCTTCAGATGTGCAGACTACAACTTGTCATTTTGAAATTACAGCTTCTAATATTTGTTCTCTATGGATATAGTTTTTCTTGAATCTGGATATTGTTACATAGTCAATGCTCAATAACAGACAAGCCAAGATACTCTGCTTTCCCATCATGCATTACTCCTACATTCATGAGTTATTTTAATTATCATAACAGTCCAGCATACAATCAAAATATAAAAGCATTCCAATAAAGTAAAACCATTAAGCAACTGGAAGTACAGGTCACGATACTATTATCGCTATAAATCAAACAGGCTGTATAGAGGCAAAGACTTCTGCCTCTAAAAATCTTCTAGCGTGAGAGTTTGCACATATTTGACATGAAGTTTTGTTAAATGTGCACTTTCATGGCAAATGGTGGTATTTTCAATGTGGAAAGTATACTACTTTTGAATTACTATATAGAGTCATAATCTAAAAGAAATAGCCATATTTCTAAAAGAAGKGAGCAGGAGAGAGAGAGAAGAAAGTAAGAAAGGGAAAGGGAGGGTTGGCTGGTAATTTAGTAAAAGAATAAACAAAAAGAGGAATTCCAAGTCCACCATCACAGGACCTAGATACTAAACCACTTGCTAGATTTGAGTCTATACTTGAAGCTAACAATATAAAAAATGTGCAGTCACAGAATCTTAGAATCACTCAGGTTAGAAGGGACCTCAGCAGCTCTTCCGGCCTATCCTCCTGCTCAAAGTCCAAGGCATATCTCCTAGTTGGATTCTATTTTCATACATGTGCATGCTCCTGAAAACATGAAGTATGTTCTGTTGAAATTTTTAATTAGAAAATACATTTTTATTATTTTCTGAATATTTTTCCACTTAAAATCACCCAGAACAGCTCACTGAAAGATTCTGCAAAGGTCTTAAAAGTCAGTAGCTATTTTAAAGCTCTCCCATTCTTAGAGGACCAACAAGGTCACAATTTTTAAAATTAAACCCTTGATTTTAGCTCTGTCATTAAATGTAGGCACACTGTATAGCACTTACTCACACAAACTGAGTAGCTGAAGAGATACRGTGTGTAAACTTGCCTATTGTAATAAATAAACTCAGGTACAAAATTACAGGAAAGGTCGAGACCCTTCTGAAAGCCAGTTTACCAAATGTAAACGTTTGGGAACCAAAGACAGATAGGAAAGCTGTTGGCCACGTCATTTCACTTGTATGATACAGGTAGAGGGTTTCTCCCTCTGCCCCATGACTCTCAGAATAAGATATGCACAGTTTGGTGTTTATAAATACAAATATAACTGCGCACACACAGACACACACATAGACGTTATGTTGCATTATGCAACATAGTAAATGTGGCGTAAGTCATTAGCTTAAATTCAGCTGAGCGTTAAAGATGCAAGTGAACATAAAGAGAAGATCTGAATCTAAATATAGCTCATCGGTGCCCTTCAGAAGTGATTTTCACAGATTTTTGTAGTCACAGTATATATATACCTACCCTGTAGATTGTATCAAAGAACTAACTGGAGCTTCTAACCACTGAGAAAACAATGCGATAACGATACACGAAAAGGAATAGAAGCAGTGTGGGAATGTGCACATTAGTTGGCAATTTGAATCATGAAAGAATTAATTGTTGTTAATTGTTACTAATTCTTATTTAAGCTGCCATCACTCCACTTCACACTAAAGATCAGTGAGATGACAGGAGTCAATTCACATTTCTAAAGGCCATTTTTTGTTTCTGGGAAATCTGGGATGTCAGGAATATAAACCAAAATATAATATCAGCATGGTGTACAYACTTTATTTTTCAAAGTTTCTTCATAAGTTATAGGTTAGAAACAGAGAATCAACTTGTACCAGCTCAGGACCTACTTCCAACCGATGATGCAAATTGTGGGAAGGGAAGAATGATGTTTTCTATGAAATATTAAGTCCCTGTGTACCTTTAGGGTACTCTAGAACCACGGTGATTGAGGGAAAGTGATTATTTTTTAGGCTTGTTTTCCAGAATAGAGAACTTGCATTTCAAAGAGGTATTCTTGTATAATAAAGTATAGTTCCCCATAACTAAGGTTTGCAGAATCTCTTTCAAATTTCACATAGGCATACGTGAGGAATGTGCAAGAAACAGAGAATGAAATACACTATTACAGATCTACCAGTGCTGATCTCAAAGTCAAAAAGTATCATGTTATTTGTAGGCATGAAGCTGAGGTAAGGGAAGACTTTTGAGAATCAAAAAAGCTATTATTTGAGATATAATAGGCCATAATCTCCACTTCTGACTATGCAACCCAGCAAGAATTGATAGATATCTTCAAGAAAGAACCCCTGAAACCTACTCATCTTTTGTGTCACCCTGTAGAGAGAAAGGAAGAGAGAGGATATGTTTCAATTTCATCCTGACTAGATGGAGAATACGTCTGTAACAGTCACTAACATTTCTTAGATATTCTCTTTAATCACATGCACAATAATGTAATTAAAGGTGCAAAAACACCGAAAAATTAAAGGCTTGTCTAAAGAAGTGGTGATTCACAAAGAATTGAATACACAAAACCTGGTTTGAGTCTGAGTCATGTGGAGCTCAGTGTACTACTGATTTTTGCCAAAGGCAATTGTAATAATGTTGAAAAAGATTAAAATTTTAAATATGATTAAACTCATTAAGAACTTGTTTTGAAGCTTAAGTGGATGTGGCAGTAGAGAAGAGGCTTAGATGCAACTGTGAATCATGCCAATTTCACTTTGAAAAACTGCTCTCCAAACACTTGAGTTGTACTCTGTGGTTAGAAAAATGAGATAAACCGGTTTCCCAATGCAGTATGCCTGTAAAAGCGAGAAAGTTCACTGACCCATAAATGCTGTTTGCTATAGCGCCTTTGCAAGTCCTATCTCCTGCCAACCATGTAATAGCCTGAGACTATATTTGAAACTGATAGGGAATGAAACTGAGAAGGAGGAATTGTTGGACAATTTAAATACGAAGCTTTCCAGTTTAAAAAGTTGTCAGAAGCTTGTCAATAGGRTTTTAAATATGTGGGATGAGCCACATTCTGGAAACGTCATTTTCTCATCACTTTCTATACAGCTTATTTAGATTATACAACAACTTCTAGGTGTTTATATATAGATGTGAGGATGCCCACTTACATAAAATAGAATTAGAAAATTAGAGAAATGGATCACTTTTTATTTGTAAGAAACACCATTGTGACTCTCTATTAGAGTTTCTACTTCCTCTGATACACTTCATGAGCTCTGGTTTTCAACTAAACAATTCTAGTTTTCCTGCTTTTTGGTACAAAGCTTGTGAATTATTAAGGATTATTCTTTTCCCCACTGCTGCTGAAGGAGCAGAAGCTACAAGTTGTCCTTAGCTGAAATAGCTTGCACTTGCCTGTGATATTTACAACAGCATTTGAGGCYTCCACTGATAAAGCTGGTCACTGTCATTTATTTCCAAAAAGATTTAAAATAAGATATGTATTTCCTCACACGAGTGACAAAGAAAACCTTTTTTAAATAAAGGTTAGAAATAACCAGTTACTTTCCTAAGCCAAATACAGTAAAAGAGGCAGTATTGTAAAACAACTCAATCATTTTTTTTCCCCCATGTAAAGTCTATGAACARGTCTGTTAACAAGGAATCATTGTTTTTTGTGGGGCTTTCTTTTCTCAGGGAACTGAAATTTCAAGAGTTTCTCTGGAATGCTATTATTTTTTCATTACTTAAAAATGAAGGAAGATACATAGATCAGCAAATTTCATAAAATCATCAAAAAGATCAGTTTGTTGTTTTGACAACATTAATATARTTTCTTTTAGAAACAAAATCAGAACATATGCAGTGTCCCTCACATTTAATACTTCGAATTCTCAATATACCTGCAAACTTGTTATTCTGACCTTTCGAGTCTGACCTTAATAATTCTGACCTTCATTTTCACTAAGTGTATTAGTAAATCTCTCAGCAGGTGAAACTCCGCTTTTCAGAAGCCAGCCCCAGTTATATGAACCATTTAAATACTACATACAYTCACAGGTTGCTATTTTTTTTAATGAACCTTAAATTAATAGGGCAACAGTTCACAACATATTTATAGAGCCAAAACTTTGGCCTAGCATTGAACTGACAAACACAAATTTCATACCACCCTTTTTTCAAGGCAAAATGGATTTAAATTTCTAGCCCTGAGACTTCTCAAACTCTAAATACTTTATACTTACACATTCTTAGTTTAGGGATCATTATACCATTCCTAAAGAGTTCTGACCTAACAAAGTGTGGTGAACAATTAACTGGTTTGTATAACACTAGGGAAACTTTTTGCATGAAACTGGGTAGGTTTTGATCTGATCAATGGCTATCCTTCCATGGTTTTCATTGGAAATCAGATAAACACTAAGGCAAAAGAGCATATCCAGCAATCATATATGCAGTTGATTTTAAATGACAAGACCTAGTGTAAGACAGACTATCATTAGTATTTTAGTCAATTTTTTCTAGCTCAGTTCAGCTCTACCTGTAGTTAAAGTGTCCCATGAGTTGCAGTGTGTTACAATGGACTKCCAGTGAAGGAATGAAATATGATTAACTTTAAGCATGTATTGCTGAATTGGGGCCTGAAAATACAAATAWAAATCAAAGATTAATAATTCTGTCCAATTCTCTCTGGGATGGTGCTTTCAAGGAAAATGTTCAAGCCAGTGTGCTTTAACGAAATAACTATTTAACATCTAATAAACAACAATTTGTTATATAGAATAGACCTCAAAACAGAATATCTTACTAATGCCAAACAAGTTGTACACACCTGCAAAGGAAATTTTCTACTTTCATACACAATTCCATTCAGTGCTAATATCTTAAAATTGACCTGGTGCAAATAAGCATCTTTTCCAAGGCTTCATTTAGCTCTGCAACAAGCCCAAGGTTTCCTAAATATCTTAAGGACAAAACCATCTCGCCAATAGATATTAAAAAGATAATTTTCTTTTTTTCAATGGGAAAAATCAGTGCTGAGACAATTGATTATTTCTGAATCACAGAATATTATAGAGGCAACACACTTATGAAGAATACACTATTTACTGTCCCCTCTGGAATTTTCCTCTGGTGACAGCAAGCTTTGAAAAGAAAGTATTCTCTTCATCTTCCCAGATGCATTCCTGCACCCACCTGCTCCTCCCCAATCAAAATTACTTATGATAAGTGCAATTACTCAGTATTCTTCTGTATTTTACTGYGAAAAGGCTGGAAATAGAAGAAACTGCTTGGAGTGAAACTATTTCTTAGCCGTTACATACAATTATATAATAAATCCTGAACTACCCAGTTGAGGAGTCATATGTGCGTCACCTGCCAAAATCTGATCTGCATTCAGGAAAAAGACATCTCTGTACCTCAGACCTCTGAAGAGCCAGGGGTTGCTAGTTGGGGGTGGTTCTTCACTTTTGCTTTGTGTAAAATATAATCAAAACAGTAATAATCAAAACCTAATGACTTAAAAGATACCAAGGTACTAACATACAGTGTGCATACACAGGTTTTCTATTTGTTGCTCCTAGGACTGTTCTTGTATTTTACACAAATCCTCTGCTTAATTCCAGTAGAGAATTCATCCTCAAAGCAGATATGGCACCCAGTCTCTTTTCTCCAAGTGAATGTTCTTAGCACAGTACTAAGCCGTCTCCTTTTTGAATATTTATTCTCTCCCATTTTCTCTCACAGCAAAACAGATCTTCAATCACAGGCCGTTAGCACAATGTGGGAGAGTGCTATTGTCCAAAAGAGACAATAGCCAAGTTCTGGCTGCCTGCTTTCCAGAAGCTGGATATCTAGATCTGAAGTAAAAAATTACACCCAGACAACTTTCTACCTGAATGAGTGTACCAAACAACAGACTTATTTATAAGTGAGGATCATCAGTTAAAAGAGGAAAAGCTGTGAAAAGGGCTCAGTTCTTTGAAAGAAAATGGCTAGCATTTTACTGTTTTTACATTTTCACACTCTATAATCCTCCCTGAAGCCCTGAGAGAAATGCCTCTAAGAGGAAGGAGATTTCAGAGCCTACTCTGTCCTCCATATTTCCTTTACTGGCTGGAGCAGATCCCACATGGTGATTCTGCCTAATCTCCTTCTTGTGCTATGATACAAAATATAGTATTCTGCATTCCATTTATACCTCAAGGTTAAGGGTTGCAGTCTTTAAACACATAAATACTTCTCTATTTTGGTTGCCCTTCTGTAAATAATTCTGTCTTTCTTGTACTGTTTATCTTTTCTGTTTCCACATACATAATTTCTTTGGATCAGGTATGGACCATTACTACATGTTCATAGCAATGCATTTATAGGCACTGCTACAATACAGATAATAAAATAACAAATAATAAACAGTTGTCAGTGAATGAATGATGTTCTGTAATGATGCCAAAGCCTACCTGATCAGGCACAAAGCCTGAATCATCTTCATATTAAATCTGACATTCTCTTGCCCATTGTGGTGAAGGATTAATTTTTCTTACCTGCTCTCCAGTCCAACAGAGAGCTTAGGAAGGGTATGCAGCACACGATACTGTGATAAAAATAAGAAGGTGGAATACATCAATGGAACCAGAAGCAAAAGTAACTCATGGTACTGATTCCCAACATAGATGCCAACAACTCAAAAAGTTGCAGTTCATGAGTTTGTAAAAAAAAGTTGCCTATTCCACAAGCTGTTTTGGCCCCTACCTCATAGCTGCATGACAGTAATTTAGTAATTCTTGATGTGAAAGTTTGTCAGATGCATATTCCAGGCAATACCTCCTCCCCCTCGTTGAATCATACAGGCTGTGTCCTAATCAAATTATATTTTTGAAGTGTTTCCTCACTGAATCCCACAAGATTGTTTCTCATATTTTCCCCCACACCTGCTTTTAAAACTAACTATCCTGAGGCTGCCAGCAGAGCCTTCTTTCTTCTCTCTCTCCCCCCACCCCCCACTTTCCTTTTTTTGGAGGGGGGGAGGCAGGGAAGAAGAGAGTCATGGAGTTATGTTTGTCATTTTTCAGTCCCTCACAATCTGCCCTGTCAGCCGATAATATCTAAAAATACCAGGAAGACCAATGCTTATTTCTGTCATTTCAGGCTTATACCCACATTTTTTTTCATATGGCTGAGAAGGAGGAGGTGTCATCTCTTAATAGCAGGAAAACACTTGTGTTCAGATCTATTGTGTCCTGTTGCTGGACTGTCACTGACCTTCCCTAATATTTATGAGGAAGCCCATTGATGTCTTCCAGCAAATACAATTGGATGGTCCCTCTCACAGGCCAGGGACAGAAGGTTTGCTGGAGAGCAGCAGAGTAGTGACATGGAGTCTTTTACCTAAGCTGCTGCCATTTGCTTCCTCATCATTACTCAGTGATTATACACAAGAACAAAACACTATGTCCTTGGCTGCCCACTGGTTACCCCTGCTTATCACAAGCCTGTTACATCATACCCTGTTTTTTATTTACAATGGACTCACTGTTGTCTTTTGAATTATTTCCAGTTGTATTCCAAGAGTTCCTCTCTGTGCATTGTAATAACCATGTACCACCTGTTTCCTCACAAACTGACTTGCAAGGGGACATTTATTTCACTTGTGCCCAATCATTTGCTAAAACAGGCCTCATCATTGCTGGGCTACAGCCTAGTGTTTTTCAGAACTTCTTCTGATGTTCCAGCAATCTAAAGCAGCTGTTAACAGCTGGTTGCCCAGATCGGCATCCTCAGTCCTCCCATAGTTCCTGGCACAAAAGTACAAGGGGAGACAGGGTCACAGGAAGAGATGATTAGGGAAGGCTGAAACGCAGCTGTAAGCGTAACAGTCTTGTGCGATTTGGTACACAAACACTTAGATGTGTAATTTGAGTAGGACACATCCACCACATTGAACACRGTGGGGACAAGGTATTGCCTGGCCTCTGGAACCATGCAGCAGAGGGAACCGATGACCCACRTACAAGTTAAGGTAAAGTTAGGATTGCTTTTATTAATACTTGGGCTTGAACTATTTTCCAGCAGGTCTCATGGCCTGGGAAAATCAAAGACAGGCTCCATGGACTACTTCCCTGTCACAGCACTGATCACAACCAGTCTCTCAGTAAACATGCCTAAAAACACCTATTACTACCGAGGGCTGGTTTGCAGCTGCCACTTCAGCTCAAGCTGGTTCCACCTCCTCCTCTTTCTCTTCACAAATTAGTACTGCTTAGTAAAGACATACCATACAAATGGTAGATCRTTTTGTGCCAAGTCTTAGCTCTCACAGTTATACTTTTAGCAATTATAGGGTGTCACAGATGAGCTGAAAAACATTTATTTCCTAAGCACAAATACTAACAAGTTATCTGAAAACTAATTATCATGGATCACATGAAAACAATCCCATTCTACTGGCACAAGTAAACTACCTCTGTGTGACAAAGACAATGCAAATAAAGGAAGAAAGATATGCATTGCATGGAGGACACTGAAGARGGACTGGCAGCTTCATTGAAAACTTTCCATATTCTTTATCAGTTACTTAAAAACAAGCTGTGCACAAACTGAAGCAGCCTGGGGATTTAATTGCCACATTTATTTTTAAAAGAATCTCCATTTAGGATGACATATGAGACACAACACAATGTCAATCATTATTTCAAGCCAAAGGAACTAGATTTTAATAGGAATTGGTCGGGGGAAGACGGAAAGGGGTTTTGAACACATTCTGAAGTGCTTTTGCAATACATACATGGCAAAAGGCATATGATAAATCTGAAATAATTAGGTATATATGATCCTATTCTGAATATTGACTAAGAGTCAAAATCTGCAGTGGCCTTCACTGGATGCACTCTATCTCCAGTGCACTTCTCTTCCCTCATGTTCTACAGGTGTAGTGTCTGGGCTTAGGTCTGAGCGATACAATTATATAGGGACTATAAAGCCTGCTTCACCATGGGATGGGAAACTTTTGGGGCATAGCCTGATATGGGACAGCTAGTTTCTTTGATTAAGAAGTCTTTAGTAAGACACATCCCTTGTAAGGATGATGCAAGTATCAGGAAGAAGCAAAGCGTACATGTTTCATATAAGTTTTTTTAGCCTTTGCACCTCAGGGTTAGGCACATTGCTAGAGCTCATTTGGAAGTTACACTTTTCAGAAAAAGACTTACGGGCTTCCTGAGTGTTGAAGTTGAGCTGCTAGAACTTCTAGAGACTCTATTTTCTGATYTAGTAGTCAGTACAGACCCCAACTAGGCTGTCCTGATTACTGGTAAGAAACAAAGTAAACAGGTCAATGAAAATTTATCAAACCAAAYGTTTGTCTGGACATGGTGGATGGTACTTGGGGAACCTCAGCTAGATTTGTGGGCTGCCATATAGCCTTGGCAAGAAACTCAGTCTATCCAGGGCACTATCTGAATCTATCTGTACATGAGGATAACAGCATTTTTCTCCTTCTCAGGAGCTTTTGAGAGATAAAATCCAAGAGCAGTACCAAGGTGTTCCTATGATAAGGCAATAGTTACCAAATACTATGTATATGATAGCAATGGATACATATCAACTGGACATTTACCCTAGTTCAGCAGCCTAAACTGAGCTTAAGTAACTGATCATTTTTCCATTTAATTTACCATATCCTCAGAATCCATGATGTATCTCAATTTGGTAGGCATTAAAAAATATAGTGCACAGCTTCCCAGCCATCTCTACAGCCTCTGTCACAGATGGACATAGTTTATCTTCATACCAGTAATAGCTCTGTGTCCWTTGATCTAGTTCATTTTTGCTGCATCTCTCTCACAGGACATGTGTACATCATGCTTAACTCCTACCAGGGGTATCTGTATTTCCAGCCAAACCCAGAGCAGAATGAGTCCTCCCAAAAATTCCAGACAAATTCTCAATTACCATTACTAATATCAGGAAAACTGCTGATAACCAAAGACCAGTATGAATGTATGGGTATCAAACTGAAAGTGAAGAGAAAGGAAAGTTAGTGAGATTGAYCAGTTCACCATTAGAACTATTCCTGAACAGCTAAAATAGGGACAAGCAAGAAAGCGGCATCAGGGATATTAAGTGGATGCTAAAGAACCAGTTAGGCATATCCAGCCTAGATATACAGAATCTATGAGAGGATCTAACAGCAGGGACAGAAGCAGAGAAGAGGGGAATAGGTATTAGAGAGGCTAGATAGGGATGGGAAATTAGCTGTTTAGATTACCGGTCATTGTCAGTAACAGGAAATACATCATCTGGCCTATTGAAACTGCACCACAACTGCACCACAGACAGCCAGTTAATTTGAAGAGATATTGACAATACTTGGGCAGGTCAGCTCGGAAAAAAATCTGTGCATATCTTGAAAAGAAAATAGAAAAATCTTATGATTAAAAGATTCATAGGTCTAGTTTCATTAACAGTAAGTGAGAAACAACAGGAGAGGGAATCTCTGAAAAATGTATGAGTGTACCTGATAACAGAAATTAAATAAGCAGAACATCAACTTGACCAAGAAAATAGGAAAAAAAGCCAAGATAAGGCAAATTGCGTAAAATCCTTATACAGAGKTTTTTTTCCTCCATTGCTACTGCCCACCTCCCTACATCACTAGTCACTACAGATGTCATAATTTTTTTCTTAACCATGCCACATTAAGTTACAAGTATATATGGAATATACCACATACCCCCCATCTGAACATGTATGTCCAGTCAATGCTATCATAGAATACATGAGGAAGAGCAAATACTGAGAAGATACTACTGTGTAGAAATCAGGATTCAAAAAATGTGTGTTCTTGTCTCACAGTTGCCACGCTCAGTTCGCTCTACTATGCTGCCTCACTCTGAGTTATTACATCATTCTATCTACCCTTGAGGCAAGCTATCTCATTGAATTAACATTTGCATATTTATATCTCATCTAAAAATACGTGTAAACATATGTATATAAATACTGTATCCCACCTGCCCATCAGCCCCAGTCACCTCCCACCTCCTGCTCACTAATAGCACAGTCCTGCATCACCTCCCACTCAGCTAAGCAATCCTGTGCTAGCTGCTTTCGACATACTCACAGCTATATATATTTATGAGCATGATAAAAGCCTTCTGCAAAGTAAAGATAACATCTTTTTTGCAAGAGTTACAATGCATTTTAGAGTCACTATGATGCTCTGGGTATTTTACACTGTATTATGTGCTACATTTATGTATGCAAAGGCATACATGTATGCCTTTGCAATTAATCTACTCTGAAAAAGTATATGCCACTAAAAAAAAMCCCACAACCAGCCATGTTTATGTAGGCAAAAGTATTTTTTCTAGCACAGTAATTAAATCTTGATAATTCTGAATTACCAATAGATCTTACTAAAAAGTGAACACAATTATATTTTATTGTATAGAGGTAGGTTTCTCAGAGCAACTATATTTTACTGTGGAAAGACAGTCTTTTGATTACTTGTATTCTATACATTCTGTATCAATGGCTAAACACAACCATGGTTAGGAATTCCTAGTGTTACTATGCCATCTATCCATTCCTAGTACAGTGCAGGTACATTCCAAATCTACCATAGAATGATTTTCACACGATGCAAATATTTTCTGTTGCTTTTCTTGCGAGGTTCTTCAATTGTGTAGTATTTGATCTCACTGCAAAGAGTATTTCATGATTCAAGCTGATATTTGTTGCTTAATTTCATCCAACCATTCTAAACCAAAAATTCCCCTATCTTGGTATTTGCCCTTTTCAAGTGCATGTTAACAAATATCATAACCTTTTTGCTCCATACTTTTTATTTGGCCAAGTTATACATAGCAATTTCTTTTCATGGTCAGTCAATTGCCTTAATCTCTAACTTGTCTCTAATGGTTTGAATTAGGGCTTAATGCATCGAGGTCTAGGGTATTCCTTTAATTCAAAGAGTTAAGCACTCCTATTCTTGTGGATTTAAAAGACACTCATGGTTCATGGGGTATAGCTGCAAATATGAAAAAGTTTATAAAACTCTCAGTGCAAGTTAGACTTGAGATCCTCTTAGAAAAGTTTGCAAATGCATGTGGACTACAATGCTTCTGTATTACGTGGATTGACTTGGTGCAAAATTGTGCTGTTTATAAGGAGTTTAACGAACTCCCTATGATTGATAGAATGGCAATTGCTACTTGCCTGATTGACTGTCACATGAACGCTATGATCAAGAGATGGTCTCACTCTCAAGTGTAGAATACATTTTTTGTATCCCCACAGTACATGAAGAGTACCCAGAATTTTTCTGGAGGGTCAAAATTCAAGCTCTAGATTGAAATTTTCAGAGAATTAGACATTTATGTATACCTGCTAGGTGGAACTTCTTGGTTTTTGGCAGGGGCAGGGAGGAACATCTTCCTCTGMAGCAGTCTTACTGTTAGCCTCTGATGTGGCATACAGCATATCCTAGGCAGGAATGACTTCTTACAAGAACAACTTCTCTTGGCAAGCAAAAGAAAAGTATACCTAAACTTTTAACACTCTATACCTAATAACTTTAAAATATCTAAAAGTTTTCTGAGAACAAGACTGGGGTTATAGCAGTATCTCTCCACCCCTGAAGAGTCAGCAATAGTGTTCAGCTGAACATTAGACAGCTAGATTTTAAAAACACCAATTAGTTGTGTTATCATACTACTCACCAAAAACTTGTTCCCAACCAGAGAGTCTCTAATTCAGACTCTCTGTTTCATTGGGATTTTTACGTGTCAAGCTTCTAGGTATCAGAAACTACCAAGAAAGCAAACAAAAATATAATGTGACTCCAAATTTACCATAACTATCTTCAGTAAAAGAAAAAAAAAATATCCATTCAGGTCCTTATTTTAATCTTCTTCCCTGCTTCTCCTCAGAGCTCAACTAATTAGCTTCCATGTGTAGGGGTCCAAGTATAGGCCTACAGGATACCAATCTGATAAAACCAATGTATTTTCTGAAGATCTGAGCCTGAATCTTAATACAGATTGTCTTATGAAGTGACATGAAAACAAAGTACACATTTCGACGTAGGAGGCAAAAAAGTCTAGGAAAGCATTTTAATTATGTTTATGCTTTTCAGTGAGCATAATAATAAGTACAGACAAGCAAGTAGGCAGCAACAAAACTCATGGGGATTATTTGTAAACTGCTGTGAAGTTAAACTAATTAATTAAGTGCAATTGATATTCAGTTGCATTATCCTCAATAGGATAGAAGCAGGATTTAGTTAACATGGACATTTGTTTGAACTGTATTTCTGCATCAAAGGATCAAGACCTCTCTTAAAAATTAAAAGAAGCAGTTTCTCCAAACAGAGGAATTATTGCAATGTGAATAGTAAATAATGACACTTTGTTAATTTTTAGGCAAAAAATGTTTGTTCAGTTTTAGGCAAAGTGTTCAGTCTAATTTAAATAACTTCCCATATGTCACTGGCTGTAATTGTCAAAGGCAGAAAAGGTAGGTTTCACAAATTATAGGTGAAGAAAAAAACAAGGAAGCCGTTCTATTAAAGGGGAGACTTACTTTTGCCACATTGCAAAACAGGCAATTTTCTATTTACAGCATTTTGCACTTTCTCTTGGCACCACAAAAGTTCTTGTACGTCCCAGAACATTTCCACTGCTTAGAAACGATCATAGCAAATTACCAGAAATGCTGATTGCATTGCATAGTGGCTCTTTCCCTAAAGTTATGTTCCCTAAAGAATGTTGTAGAATACAGTGTACCAAACTACTATAAGAACATATATAATCCTTGAGTTTTTTCAACAGTYGATGTTAACAGTAACTAATTGCCCTAGCTCAGGAAGAGAACCATAATCACCACTTTACTTTGCAAGAAACAGAGGTGCCATACTCGTACGCAGAAGTCAGTCACTGGAAATTAATGGAAGCCTATGGGTACCAACTGACAACAAATTTGCAGTCATTCTCATTTCTTCTTTATACCTGCTGTTCTGAACTCCACTATGCCCACTTTTGCATTTCTTGGTTGCCATCCTTTAAAAGACACACTGAATGCCAAGCTTAAGCTTATACATATCAAGAAGTTCTGTCCACAAAGGATAGTGGGAGTTCCATCTGTAAGTCTTCGCAAACTACTGTGGTAATCATTGTTAATCACCCATGTTTCCAATGTAGTCAATATAAATAATTCCACAAACAACATTTGCAAAGTTCTGACATGTGGCAAATGTTCAGTAGCTATGTTTAGCACACGCTGGATAATCCAAGTTCTTCATACACATTAAATTAGCAATTTTGACTCATGATARAAAGAGAAAGAAAAAAAAAGATTTTTAGAATCCATTTCAACTATAAGAGGAAAAATGTGTGTCATGCAAGAGTGATGAAAACTTGCAGGAAGAGGTGCTTCCTTAATATAACAAGCAAGGTACTTTTTCTAGTTTTGTACTACYAGTGTTAATACTAAAGCTTTTCTGTTGTTCAGCACAGAGGAATCCTTGGGTAGTGTATAGCTGCTACAGTTGTTCCTACATCATCCCCTCCTCAGCCAATATTCTGACTACTGAAGCTGTAGAAAGGAAACACATGAGTTGATATCCAACTGTCAGAATAGTCCCTTAGGGAAAGAGCAGACCTGCTTAATGTTATTCCTTATGAAGACTTCCATACTTCCTCCAAACTTCTGCAGCTTTTATTAGCAAAAATTCTGGTATTCACTCCCTTTGGGAAGGAAATGCTCAGTTGTTTCTCTTAGAGAAAGTATCACGGTTATATTTATCTTCTTTGCAGAAAGTAGAGTGACTGGAAAATGGRATATCTTCCTACTAAAAACTCAGATTTTTGTTGCATAAATTTGAATATTTCATTTGCTAATGCTACTACAGTGCGTTATGCTTCCCAGCTCAGACGATCTCTCCTTTTATGCAATACAGCCACTCTTAAACACTAGTGTATGAGGAGAATGTTCACCTGCCATGGATCATAGGAGTTGTAGTCCAAGGAAAGCTTAGCTAAGGGCAGCAAACTTATCTCCTTGGAAGCACTATAGCAGAAGGCTCACATAAAAATTAGAAGTGGCCACAACTAAAGTATTTGGCTGAAATGCTGTGGATATTCATTCTTTTTTTTTGAAAAAAAAAAAACCCAAAACTATAAATCACAGATGGAAGTCTGAAACTTTCTGTAAAAAGCCAAGAGRTGAAAACAGTTTTAGTATTTTAAGATCCAGGTGAATACTAGTCATGTTATTATTGTGATTACTAGCATGGCATTTGACAAAAGAAGAAACTGAGTCATTAGGGAGAGTACTTGCTCGGGGTCAACCACTGAAGTGGTGACTAAATGGAAAACTGAACCAAGCAGTCAGAAGCATCGGTGAGGGACAGAAGGCTGGGGAGAGGAAAGGACTGTACGAGCCACAATTCTGATCAACCTTAACAGCTATGAAACCACATCACAGATTTTGCCTCTTGAAACAGACACCTTAACTCTGCTCACTGTGACAACTTTTGTTGCTGTGTTATCACTTCCCCGGCCCCCCCCCCCCCCCCCATATATTTCTTCTGAATGAGGAAGAAGCATTATCCCCAAAGGGTTGCTGCCCTCATTCCTTTGAAAAGCTTTGGGCTTGATCTTTCCTTTGTCCAGCTTCTAGGCAGCTATTTAGATGAACACAAATGCTCAGCAGAGATGCAAAACACACAAGATTAGCATTCCTCATCAGTATACATATACATATTATCACAAGATTCTTACTACATGACAACATGCAGGCAGAAGCATAGCTGGGTAATAGTATATCAAGGTAACTTTTTGTTCTACAGTGTGGCGACTCAAATGTTCTATAAAATATTTGCTTTTATTTGCATGTKTATTTGGATACCCTTTCAGTTCCTTGTGCCTAATATAAAATGCAGATTTATTCCAGGGGTATTCAGCCGTGGTAGAAATTCCATAGATTCCCCTCTCTTGCAGGATCTCAGAGTGTTAGTAAACATAACAGACAACCAATCAGTCAGGCTACAGTAACACACACATCTCCAGAAGGCAGTGAGAAAGCCTTAAATAAAACATAGTACCAGCCTTCAGTAGAGTGCATTGAGACAAATGCCAGGGATGTGAAAGGTGTCGCTGGGATTACCAATGACGTGCTAATGGTTGTTCAAGCAATCTCTGTGCCTCCTTCTCTCTGACTCACTGTCTCCCTTTGGAGGCTCCTCTCACGTCATTAAGGGACTGAGGGTTATTCACAGATCACTGACTAAACGCAAGCTTTAGCTTCCCGCCTGCATTCCCCTGGTCATATGAACAGGACTGAGGTCACTGCCAAGCAGCCTTTGAGCTTTTTATCAATAGACCCAATGAAAAAACGAACAAAACAAACAACACAAACTTGAGTACCTTCTGCTCTCCTGCTCCTATCTCCCACCCCCACCCCACTCCCTCCAGAATCAGGACTTGTCTTTCTGGTTTGTGCTGTTTTCCCCAAAGGGTTAAAAATTCCGCTGATCGCAGCAGTTGTTTTATGGTTTCTGACTCTTTCCAGAGGCTTCTGACTAATAATGCAAGATGAAATACACACATATATATAGAATGCTCCCAAGTTTTATATGAGAATCCAGCTTCAGGATAATTACTAGAGAAACCTTTTGTTACTACTAGAAACAAATGAGCCACAAGTCAACCTAACCATTTACTTATACACCTGTTTCTAATTACATTTTACAGTGTGCTGTGATGCTCTCTCACATGCTTTTTATACCATCACTTTAGTAGGAAGCACTGCAGGCACTGCCAGTGCGATGTCTTTGACTCAAGCCCCTTCCAAGTCGCTATTATCACTCACTCAAGTGCTACACTGTTGTTGATTTTTTAAATTAGATTCCATGAGTTAGTCATCATTTTCAGTGTAACTGTTAGGTTAAGGCATTACATCCCCAAATGAGACAGGCACAACATAGTACAGCCCCAGTGCAAATATTATTGTATTGCTTTAATGGTGCCTTCAACCAGCCGCAGTGGGTTTTTTTCCCCTTTCCATGTGGAAATAATCTGTGCTACAAAAAGCACATTTATACTAAGATAACTGCAACAATATTACGGGAATGTAATAACTACAGTTAGAATCTACACAGCAAAGTAGTGTAATATTTGTGTGCAGAAAAAAAACTCCGTAAGAGATTATTTTATAAAGGATGACAAAAATGAAGGGCTCAAATCCTATGTCTTCAATGAACACTACAAGCTATCAAACTGGCTTCAGCACATACAAGCAAACACGTCGCAGGTGCATGAGTGTAACCCATTCATAGGACTTTTACACATCATCTTCCTCACAACCTCATGTGTAGCTGTCCCTATATCGCCTTCTCCCCACATTACTTATTCTCCTTCTATTGCTTTTATTCAGGTACCAGTTTTTCATCTGTAATCCTCACCAGGTGTTGTAATATTCCAACAGTCAAGATGGCACCTTTTTCCACCTACAGCTCTCTTAAACAGAAGTGAAGCAGCAGATTCACTTCATCACCCTCTGGTATTCCCAGATTGCTCAGTTAATACATCACAAAAGTCTATTCCATCATAGTTGATATCACAAAACAAGATTATTATTTTTCTCCAGAGATAACAATCACCATTGCTTGCCAGGAACCTTTATTTCAGGAAGCTCAAGCCTCTATTGTGCATAAGCATTTCACATGAGAACTGTAAAAAGGGATGGAATAAGGCTATACATACTCAAAAATCAGGGAGAGGGAGCCTGGAAAATAGAAAGGGTAAGGATTGTAACAGACTTAACCTGCTTAAGCCTTTTTGTCTGCTAACACTGAAATGGAGATGGTAACCTAGAGATGAGATAGTCAGCAGAAAAAACACTCAGGACTTTAACATGTTAAACCACAAAAAAAAATTCCAGATTGTATTTCTTAGCACCCCAGCACAGCCCATTAAATGTAGCTGTGGCAATGAAGCAGACTGGGGAGGATTCTATTTTTCATCTCCTCCCAAGCACTCTGTGGAAGGAAAATACCGCGCCAAGTTCTCAGTTTACATTTTGTGACAGGGTGATGCTCTTAAAAATTAGTTGTACCCTCCACTGAAAGTATAATTTTCTGCTGTCATGACTAAATCTCCTGAAATAACAAGTCAGTTTATTTTCACACCCTACAGTTCTCTGTGGTAAAGAAATTCCAATTTATTTTTGTCTCTCTTCTTCCTATTTTCAACATTTGTGACACTTCTACTTTATAAGATAAACATTTGAAAAGGAAGACGTCTCCGCACTACAGAAATGCACTTTTATCACGCTGGCTTTTAAAAGAAAAGTTCAGTTCTGAAAGGGGGGAGAAATCACATCATCAGAAAATGACTTTGGATAGTCCTGTATATGAATTATTCATGTTCTATTTTATAGTCCCCTTTATTCTCCAAGAAATATCAAATGATTCAGCAAGCCTATGATTTTCTGTGTTAATCAGATGTCTGACACTATACTCAGGCCTGATGATGGGCCAAAAGAGAAAGAACTTCTTTGTGTGAACTAACTGCAAAGACTCTTGCCGAATCCCACTCATTTGCATGTCTTCATGTAATAAGATGTCCAAATGCAACTTAATTATATTAGTGAGAAAGGAAAATTCCATCTAATGATTGATAGCCTGACCACTAAGACATCAAGAAAGTAGCCTGGCTGATATTTCTGCCAGAACTATTATGTACAAAACGAACAATAGCTTTCAATTATTTTGGAAAAAAATAGATACTGTCTCCCTATTTTATTTCTTTCTTTCAAATCTATTAATATAGCTATCATAGCCTATGGTTTCTTTTTGCAATACTTTTCACACACCATCACTATTTGTAGTCAAGTACAAGGATATACACACACGTCTTATATAGACACATATTTAAATATATAATGGTTAGGTTATGTTTCTAACAATTCAGAAAAAAAAAAACTAGACAACTTTCTGTTTTGTTTGATTATTATCATCTCACCTGCTGAGGGTCCCATTATGTGATGTTTTACAAACCTATCAGTAATACAGAAAGACAGAAAAATACAGCATATTTGTCCAGAACCACACAGAAAATCTGTAGCGTGGTCTACATAGCTATAGAGATCTATATGGTCTATATAGTCAACACTGAGTCAGGATCTTCCAAACCCCTCGTCTTTGGATCACTCTTTCTCTCTCATTTTGGTGGTTACAAGAACCCCTTATTGCCACATCTGCCAGTACTTGGTACGAATTCTTTAGTTCTGTTAGTAACAAGTTATAAGTAATAGTAGGCCTTAACCACCCGAGGAATAATTGTTATTCTTACCAACAGAGGCATAAAATCAGCTAGAAACTATAATTCTTTCCATGGAATTTCTTTTTTCTCTGCCACACAGGAAGGTTTTTGAATAGCAAAAGCAAAATGAAAACAGCACCCCCATGTCAGGGTAAGAAGAAAGTTCCAAGTTACAGCTCAACTAATCTAAAGCTCACCATGGTCAAGGAAGGATGTTCTGCTCCAGCCCAGATCTCACTATACACTTCTGTCTGTTTTCCTCACACCTGATCAAGCAGCAGCCACCTGATCAAGCAGCAGCCAGCTGAACCCAATGACCATTTTGATAACAGCATGATTTTATATTAGCTCAGCTGTAACACAAAGTTGTAACGTTGAGTATGTCTACACAAGAAGGTAGACTAGTAAACCTGCATAATCAGCTTAAAATTCATGATCTAGGTTTTATGAAAATGAAAATATCTCCTCAAGTAAGCAGGGTGTTTTTCTAATGCTGATGCTTAAATTGACATTTTTATATGGTGTAACTTCTGAGATAGGTATGACAGATCATGCACATTTTGAAATCCCATTGACAAAAAAAAAAGATATACCTCCCTTTGATCTGATTTTAAGCCATGTTACAATATTTGTAATCTCCTATATCCTATGTAAGATAAAACAGTAATATAAGGACCTAGCTACATTTGAAAGAACGTAAATAACGAACAAGCAATGACAGGTTACTGCAAGGAAAAAACCTATCCAGTAAGATTATCAACTAGGGTTTCTCTGTTGCTGCAGGATCTGCTGCCTACTGAAAATAACTGTTGTGATTAGATAATTATTTCACATTAGAATTAAAAAAAATTAGGCTATAAAATACAAGATTAAAAAAGAAATAAAACATTTTTTACATTATTTTTAATAAACACAGGCTAGCCAATTCTTCAAGGCCTCAGTGCGGATTCAGTTTGATTTCTTCATTATGGCCTTTATGCACCAGCAGTATGCTTAGGAAAATAAAAAGAATCAAAGTCAGTTAACACTGAATTTCTAACTAGCCTTTAAAATCCGACTAACCCACAAAGCAGGCAGGATTATGGGGGGGCAACATATGATAGATACATGGACTGACCGAACTAAGTAGATAACACATACACCCACATACAAGGGGTGGAAGAGGAAGACATGGAATGCAATGTGGCAAGAGTAAGCCTTGATACACTAGACTCGACTGTGCATATCTCAACTGTAGCTTTCTTTTTTTGCATGTGAGGCGCTACTCCAGGAATGAGGAGAGCAGGAAAACACGGCACTCTAAGAATAAAAGCCAACCGATACACATAAATATTGTATGTTCACTTTTGACTCTACACCTTTTCCCTGTTTGGTGGCTGAGCTGCACACAGCAGCTGCTCTAGGACCATCTTAAATTTTAAAGCCTCTACTGTAGGCAGAGTAAGGAGTATAAGAACTAAAATACAATCAAAAGGAATCACTTCCTTGCTTAACTTGCACAGTTGGTACAACAGTTGTGTTGCGTTAGTTACTGATTCATTGTTGGCTGGAGGGCATCATGGTCTTGGATAAAGCTGACTGAACAACAAACAAGTACGCTGTAGAAAAAAAGTTTGCATCAGTGGCTGGTAAGTGTGCCTGACAGCACTAATTGCCTTTCAGTAGTTTGTTATAGATGAAGAGGGTGCATRGCATAGCATCATTACAGCATCATCAGTTCTGAGCAAAACAAACAAATTATTAAGTTCGTAGTGGCAATTGTGAAGAAGAATAATGAAAACCTAGCAGAGTATGAGAAAGAACGCAAAATATACATACAACATGTATTTTCCTTAATCCTTTAAAACAATCACTTCAATACTAGCTATATTATGTTAATTAATGATACTAGAGCTCACAGCTATGGCATTTCTTGGCAAATTGTATGAAACAGATGTCTGAGCCTGAAGACACTGGCTTCTATTTTTCCCCAAAATAGTGAGCTGTTAGCATTCTTTCTGCTGTTAACATATTGAAATCTGCTGCCATTTTCTATCCTGTTGTCTCAATGTTAAATCAGAAAATACATTATTGGTTGGGTGAGAGGGGGTAGATGTATTAGTCCAAACTGAGAAAAGAAAAAAAAAAACAATAGAGACATGAATAGACTCCCTTTCATGGCATTGCCGCCACCCAAGGAATATTATACTGGGGGAGAGGTTGCTGGAAGTATTTTCAGCAGCTGATGAGGAAAAAAGAATRGTGCTTGGAAAGTGCATATAATAGGGCTAGGAATACCTCAGAAGGGATGTTCTGTTCCATGTTTTGTTAGTTTCTTTTGTTACTGCTAAAGCTACTTGGAATTTGAAAGCCTGTATTCCAAAATTTTGATATGGTAAAGATTTCACTTAGGAGTATCCTAAAGAAATCTTTTTACTTTCTTTCCAAATAATTCTGATTCCCTCCTCACTTAAGAAAACACTTAAGAAAATTGTATTTTCTAGAAATTGATTCTGTTTATTGAGTCTTGGTAAATGTGAAAAAGCAAAATATGACAGTTGTAATTTACATATCAGATCTAATAATGATATGTCTTTGATTTTATTCTGAAGGCTTAGGATCTCTGAAGAAAGGATTTGCAAAATACTTTGAAAGAAAGGTAAGAGGAAGTATAGATGACTTGAAGATAAAAAGAGCTGGGTAGTATATACTAATGCCTTTTTACAGTAATGTTGAAAAAAATTCCATAGATCATTATTTAGGAGGAGGAAAAATTATTTCATTTACTAATTACATTTTTCCAAGTAAAAAGAACAATCACCAATGAAACATCTGTTTTAGTCCTCCCAACTTGACTTCTGAAATGGTTAATTCTGTGACCACTACCCACAGCCTACTGGCAGTAACACCCTGTCCTGTACGGCTGCTACCACATTAGCTCTGTAAATGGCAAGCTGTGTGTCCTTGATGAAAAGCATGTTCAACAACTTCACACACTGGTCAACTGAAGGGATCAATCACATGAAACAACCACGAAATCACTGTAAAAAAGCCAAATCTCAATGGACATTCCACAACTTTTTCCTAGGTCAGGTCTGAGAACATTCAGCATACAAACTGGGCTCTCAGTATATATTCCCAATTCAATTTTTATCCTGCTTTTCCAGCTAGAATAAAGAGCACGAAGTTGGTAAGCCCTTACCTCCGCATCAGTTACCACAGAAAGGGCATGCATAACACTGCCTTCTTGTTATTGAAATGATATTCTTAAATATGTTTAAGGAGGAACTTTTTAGGTGTGTCTCAAAACCCACTGTCAGACAAGCGATGATACAGATCACTATGTCCCAGAATACGTCATCATCCTGCTAGAAAAGCCTAATAAACAAAATATGTCAGCAAAACAAGGCTTGTCTATAGTACGGAAGAGATGCTATCAACTATGTTGGCCAAAAAGAAACAAATTTATGTGCTGGTTTTGGCTGGGATAGAGTTCATTTTCTTCATAGTAGCTAGTATGGGTCTATATTTTGGATGTGTGACCAAAACAGTGTTGATAACACAGGGATGTTTTCGTTATTGCTGAGCAGTGCTCACAGAGCCAAGGCCTTTTCTGCTTCTCATCCCACCCCACCAGCGAGCAGGCTGGGGGGGCACAAGAAGTTGGGAGGGGACACGGCTGGGACAGCTGACCCCAACTGACCAAAGGGATATCCCACACCRTATGGCCTCATGCTCAGCATATAAAGCTGGGGGAAGAAAGAAAGGGAGACGTTCAGAGTGATGGTGTTCGTCTTCCCAAGTCACCGTTACACGTGMTGGAGCCCTGCTCTCCTGGGGATGGCTGAACACCTGCCTGCCGATGGGAAGGAGTGAAAGAATTCCTTGTTTTGCTTGGTCCGTGGCTTTTGCTTTACCTATTAAACTGTCTTTATCTCAACCCACGAGTTTTCTCACTTTTACCCTTCTGATTCTCTCCCCATCCCACCGGGGGCAAGTAAATGAGCAGCTGTGTGGTGCTTAGTTGCCATCAGGGGTTAAACCATGACAGTTTGGTTTTAAAAGTCTGCAAACTTGACATGCTAGCTTTATAACACCAAGCTGTTTAGAACCATGCTGTAGTTTTAGCTTAGATTTGCCTTACTGATCTTTACAAGGCAGAGAAATATTTGCAAGGAGAAATATTTCCAGTTATAGAATATGCCAGGCAGTGATTACTTGGAAAAACTAAAGCCAACTTCTCTGTTTTGTAGAACTTTGGCAAAACTGTTCAGTGATACTGCATTCAGTTCTGGGAATTTTGAATTAGAAGGCTAAAGAAAGATATAATGAACTCAGAGAAGACTAAAAAAGGAACTGGCAGACAAAGGGCAAAAAATAAAATGAAGAAACTCAACAAGTCTTTTGGTGAACAATGGGGGGAGATCTAAAAAAGTGGGTTATTTGATAAGTTTCTTCAGATGTTTGAGTGGTATAGTTAATGAGCAGGACTATTTAACATTGGAAATTGCATAATTCAGAGTAATCTGGTGAACTTTATAAATCCCAAAAGAGGCAAGGGATTAGAGAAGAAAAAAATATCTAGTAGTCAAATCCTCCAAGGACAGCTGACTTCAACAGCAAAAACCTGTTTCTAGGTAATGCACAAGGCTAGAATGCAGCAGCTCTGAACTCACTTATCAGGTCTGTTATATGTATTATCAGCAAGCCCAGGAGCAGCTCATCTCTCTTTGCTTCAGTTGTGCTTTACTAGAACGGGCATATTGGTACGGCCACTTTCTCAATATTTGTTTTATCTATTTAAACTGTAAACCCTTCAGGGGAAAAATTACTTCATGTTATGTGTTCATAGAGTACCTTGCACAGTGGGATTCTAATTTCAGTTGAGCTCTCCAATTGCTGCCATAATACAAATAATAAATGATAATGTATTAAGACCACCAAAGAACAGCCCTCCAGTTTAATAAATGTAAATCCTCACTTGAGATAGTTAAATCTACTCTGGACTTAGAAATAGAAAATACATTTCAGGGAATAATCCTGTACCAGTAGGGGCATAGCTGACCTATTTTTATCTCTAGCTCCATGAATCACAGACGTTAAAATGGACGTATTACAGTATCAAATGTCTATTTTGAATGATATAATAGAAGGAGAAATCTTTTGAAGTTCCTTTTCTTTCAGGCACAGCACTCTACATATTAAGCACAATGTAAGGTGCTTATCTTTGAAATATGGAATAAAAGCTGTTGACCTTTTAAACATAAAATCTTGGTGAGCTTTGGTATGGCTTGGTCTAATTATATTATAATGGACAGAAGGTAATCTCTTATGTATGCTGTCTAGACACATCATCTCTTATCAGAAATCTCAGGAAAAAAATTGGACCTATAGCAAAGCAGTGATGTAGCAATCTTTGTTGAAAGACCAGGATACCATGGCTTCAAAACAGACAACAAGAGATGCATGACATTGCTAAGCAACGCTATGAGCTAGTGAGGTTTTCTCTGGCTTCATATGGTGTGGTAGTTAAGGAAGTAAGAGCAAGAAAAGAAAGACAAAAACAACCAAATGAACTGAAGAGTACAAGAAAGAAAGCAAAAGAACAAATGGAAAAGTAGGAAAAATAAGTGTGAATTAATAAAGTAATTGTAGCATATCAAAACTGCTATTCTAGGAAGGTCATAACATTATAAATTTCTAATTAAGAAGTCATAAAAATCAATATATTTACCAATGGATTTCTCCAGCTAAACTTTGATCATCCTATTTTCTTTTAAAGTGTATAATCACATATAGATTGGAAAATGCTTCTTAAGGTAAACTATGCTTCAAAGGAAATAATCATTTGTTAAAGCTCTTCTCCTGCAGGTAGGCTAGAGAATGTTTGAAAACTAAACACGTGGGCTCAAAAGTGATTGACAGAAGGTTTAAGTGTTTCAAAGAACAGAACAAGCTGATAAATGGTAAAAACGTTCTCTTCGACAGCTTGACAAGTTATTTGCACTCCAGAAAGCAGAGCTGTTCATTTGTCTCCATCTTTTCTCTTTGTAAGGTTAATTCTCAGATTATGAGAACAGGTCTGCCTCCATGATTAGACACGCCCATGTTTTCTTCTTTTTTAATAGAAATATTCACTACTGCTTATTTGATCTCCACGCAGTCAGTGCTGTTAAAAGTCTTCCCACCAAGAAAACTCAGCAGATGAGTTTTGAAAGTATGGCTTGAATTGTTCCTGAATAGAATCAAATCCATGCTCACATGCAAGAGAATCTAGTCTAGAGCAAAGGTATCATACCAGAATGCTCTCAATCTAATTATAAAAGGGCATAAATTACACTTTCTAAATAAAGTCTCACAATTCCCTTCAGTTCTTCAGTTCTTTCTCTCTTGGGCAACTTTTGTCTTCTGCCAAAGAAAWGACATTTGGTAAAAGATTAATGAACAATCCCAATCCATCTCTCATTCAACACTGAGGAGGTGTATTGTCACCTTGTCTACATACACCTCCTTTCAGAGAAATAAATTCTGACCTTGTTTTTCCTGGATTACTTCCCAGATAAACGAAAGCTATCACAGAGACAACAACAGAATTGCTMTCTCTTAACTCCTCAAGGAGAGTAGTAGAGATTCTTTGCAACATCTTGATCATATGATGCAAAAGCTGATGTTCGGTATTTCTCACTGTGATCTAAAATAATTAAAAGGACCACCCAAAATAAGCCACTTAAGTTGTTCTTATAACAACCATTAGGTGTCCATAATCATTGTACCACTCAAAACAGAATGACTTACTCACCATTGGTCCACCAGTTGATGAACATTTTTCTAAAAATAAACAACTTAGCTATTTAAAAATAAAAATCACAGATTAGAAAACAAAGTATCTATTTGACACAGAATATGAGTCTACGACTTTGTATGCTATTTTAAGTCAAGTAAGTCTAGTTTCCTACTGTTTTGTAAACATAGGGCAAGAACCACGACATTAACTCCCTCAAGAAAGAGCATCAAGTACGGACTAAATAAGCCAAAATTTCAGTGTCATTATACTGTTTTCTATCTGATTCATTAACAGGAGCAAAAGTAATCTTGGTAAACAAGCAACAATTATAAGCAGACTCTGGGCTGCAAACCTGTAAAATAGTACTACTGATGAAGTTGTCACTTCCTGACTATTATTTTTGTGTGGGAAGACTGTTTTTCTCCACAGTTTTCTAAGAATTTTCAGTCTTTAAGTGCCTACAATAAGTAGCTTACTTCGCAGTGTCTGTCAGCCCAGAAGTTGTTTAATTATTCTTTCCATCTTAATGAAAACATGCTTCTTATCTTGATGTTAATGGCTAAAAAATATGTTCTGTTAGACTAAGAACTCTCTACTTGCATATCTGGCATGTTTATTCAGGATTTTAAACATGATGTATTTAAAGAAGCTTTTACTTTCTGGTTAGAATGACCCCCAGTCCTATCCTTTTTTGTGCCACACTTTTAAATCTCTTCTCTCACTAATACTGAGGGTCATCAGGGAGTTATCCTTTAATGAAGTCCAGGAATTACAGAAGAAACTAAGTATTTTAGCCACCTTGTTAAAGGTACTCGATTCAGTTTGGGGAATGAGAAGTGGTTTTCGACCACAAGAGGGAGCTCATATTGTTCTGTTACATGCAACAGAAATGTGTGGCGGCACACAAGATAATTTGCTTTAAATCCATTTTGTATAGAAATGAGAAAGGCCATCAGATATATTTTAATAAGCAAGATAAGTACAGATGCAAGTTTGAATTCAAGTCAATCTTAATTAAAGACTTTTTCAATGAAACCAGAATTGTTCCAGATTTTGCTCAACAAAATAAAATGTCACTTTTTTAACTATGTTTTTGATAGTAAAAAAGATTTAAGATTTATGACTGCTACTCTTCTATGAGTAACTCCATAGTTTCAGTGGGACCATTTACGGGATGGCAGATCTCTACCGTGATAAATGATGGCTGCAAAATTCATCCTAGCTCTATACTTAATAACAATATACAAATGCTAACCTTCCTAGAACAAATCTCAGATTCCCCATCAAGCTCTGCCATGTATAAACTGCAGGTTTGGAATACTCTTTGCAGGTTTGGAATACTCTTGATCCTCTTACCATCAAATTGGAATAATTACCAAAAGAGCAATGTGAAGAAAGAAAATGAGCTTGGTCTGAAGACAGAAAGCATCAGTTGCTGTGTCTGCAGCCAATGAAAACCTACTCCAGTGCAGCCCAAAGAAGGATGCTCCAGAGAGCTGTGAAAGATGCTGGAAACACATGAGAAGTAAATTACATCACCAAAATGTGTCCTCCTCTTCCATGGTTRGACTGTTTTCTGAAGACCATTTTCTAATCTTTAGGCCTGTTGAGTTCTAAATGTCTTGAACTATGAGGCTTTTATCAGTTCCCATGGTCTCCAAACTCCATAGCTAAAAATTTTTAAGATATTTTCTGGCACTCAGTCTTCTCGTTTTTGTTTCTGTTTTTATCTCATTACTTATAGGCCTACATATCTTGACAAACAATCTCGCTCCCCTCTTATTGCTTACCTCTTTGAAATAGTAGAGTCTTGTTCATTTATCCATACACATCCACACACAAATACACACACACACTTGAAGGGCCCTGGAGTTGAGGATGTTATAAGCTGGATATTATAACTGTGAAGCATCAAGAAACTGATTCAAGCACAAAATTAAGTAGGGAGGGTTTAGGATTTTCTTTGGTGAAAGAAAGTATTTCATGGATAGTTTGAGATGAAGGGTTTTTATCTGGGATCTCAAGCATTGCTTATGCTTCTGTTAATATTTCCCCATGCATATGTGTCCAGAACAAAAGTGCAAATGTGCATCCTTTAGATCAGTGTATTTTAGATATTTGCCTGTAAGTGCTCCTTTTCATGGCCCTTTCAATCATTACTGGAGTTTTCAACAGGAATTATTTATAAAGAAGAAAAAAATCTGAGAGGTATTGTTTTCTGTGCGGATCTGTTTCAATGTTATTTAAACATTTGTATATTGGTGTATGCTCTGCTTTGAAAAACAGAAAAATAACAGGACTGTGGTCTACTGTGCTGACAGAGTTAGCCACAAGTTGTTCCAATATCTCACTAAAACATAACAAAATTGTAATTCCCGAAACATGTATGCAGATCATTAGTGGTTTAAACTAAGTGGTGTTTATTGATTTTAAAAGACCACTCCTTTCTGCACGTAGCACTTGGCATGTTCACGCACAATCCATTTTACCTCCAATAACTTCCCCGAAGAAAAGTGTACCACCTCCAAATTCATACTATTATAATTACAAAACTAAAAAAAATGATTAAAGGCTTGCAGATATATAACTCCATGCAGATGACATAGAATGCATCTTATTTGTGCAGGATGTTTTGCTACATTGCAAATCTATACATACTACTTGGTTTTATTGTGATATAAATGCCATTAAACTCCTCAGCATATTTCTCAGTGTTTGGTGCTAATTTACATTTCAATTCTGTTCACGTGTCTTCTCAGTAAACTGCATAAAATCAGATTTGCCTTTGTTTTATTACAATGTAAAATATCATTTGTAGCTTAATAGAAGTGACACATACATTTAAAAAAAAAAAAAAAAGAAAAAACCCCAAAGAATAAAATAGCATAGAAGTCTCCACTCTCTCCTCACTGCAAATTAAAACAGCAGTTGAGGAGGAAAAAGAAAAGAGAAAAATCTTATTAAGGGTAATGCTATACACATTTATGTAATAAAAGTATGTCTGACCTTTTTGCAGTCCCCAAAATTGCCAGCTACTGTAAGGCTTTCCATAAACTGCCTGCCAAATTGACAGAAAAACTGGCCACTTTCCTACAGTTCACATCTGTGTTCAGTTTGCACGCAGTAAGAAGAATGTAAGACATCGAGAATATTTCATATGTGCCAATCTGTGACATTATTTCCAATGAGAAAGCTACTTTATCATGGGAAAGCAATGAACCAGGTGACCAGTACTCTTGATAAGGAATATTTTATTCATAATAGGTCACCTGAATACAGAGCTTACTTCTCCATATTTAAGTCAGTTAAGTCACTTCACGATGTCTGACACAAACTTTTCCACTGCAGCGGCATTAGAGAGAAAGCGCCATCTCTGTCTTTATATTGTCCAGAGGCTTGAATCCCAGTCCAAATGTGGAAAACATTTGCAAGGCTTGGTTTCACTATCAATGAGCATTTAATGACACCAGCAAACCACAACATGAGCTGGCAAAAGAAGCAGCCTTTTCTAAGGAAAGGAACAATACTACAGTAGTCTGGAGCCTGAACTTTGCAATTTGTGTATGTGTGAGATCTTCATTACAAGACATGATCTTGCAAAAATCCTGATTATTTAATGAATGCATTTGTGTTAGCTCATCAGACCTTTTTCTATAGCTACACAGCAGCAAGAAGCAGCTCAACTCACCCTCTGAGGCTGCCATGATATTCCTCATTTCCTCTGGGACACAGCTGCTTAAAACAACCACCACCACAGCCTTTTATGCCCTCTCAGAGTTCCCAATTCAAATCTAACTACTTGAGCAGTCTCATGACTCCCTAATCCTCAGCACATCTAGCATTAAATGTGAACTTACGATCTTATGCAAGTAAAAATGCTTGCTGAATTTAGGTAACTGCTGACTCAGAACTAAGAAGTCATGTCATGGGTGTTACAAAGATTTAAACTGTCTATACATGATTCAAAAACATTCACATAACCAAAAGAGCCATGTAAAAATGTTTAAAACATTCCTTTAACGTTTTACCTCATGACCTTAACCATTGCTGTCTCTACAAACACCATATTTACTCTAAAACATTTTCCAAATCTAACACAGTGCTCAAAGCTTGACCAATAGTAATACAAATTCACAGTGTAGAGCTGCACTGCAAAGTACTGGCTCTTGATTGTTTTGCATAGCAAAATGCAACCTGATGTTTACTAAGGTCAAAATTGCCAAAGAATTGGCAATTACATTTAGGATATAAAGAATAAATTAGTTGGGAMAAAACCCACATGTGAAGCCCTTACCTTCCCTGTTCTAAAGACATGCCATTCTGTACCACATGCAATGTCAAGCCTCTACTCCCAGATCTCTTCGGCAAAGCTGAGAAAGTTGAACTCTTCCTCCTGGGTCTCCTCTACCATCTGCAGAAACGGACATAAACCAAAAAAAGTATTTGTGATTGTGGGCATTCCACTTGGGGCATCCTAAACAAAACTTCCTATTAAGATGTAGGAAATCATCACTTTCTGAAAAACAAATGTCTTTTTTCCATTTACTAAACTGAATAACTTAGAATCACTAATTCCATTTGGAGGCTAGCCACCACTACCAATGCTAGTATTTAAATAACAGTACCGAACATAAAGGTTTATTGTGAGAATTTTTTCATTAATTTTTAGAAAAGTGGTTGAAATACAAAAGGTGCAACTGCATTAAACATACAAACATGAAATTAAAACAACATGAAATTAAAACAACACAAGTCTATCTTGAGACCATCCTTGAAAATTGAAAACTTGAAAGATTTGTTTTGATGTTAATTCCTAGCCTTTTATTCACAAAACTAGAATAGAATACACCCTGTTCTTGATACACATTCTTAAAAGATATAACAACAACAATTTCCAAAACACTGAATTACAAATAAAATAATTCCTTGAAAAATGTGGGTTTTGTTATTGCATCAAAAATAAACTAAGGGTAGCTCTTTTCTATGGAAAGTAAAAAAAAAAGTATTTTTCAGTAATTTTCATTGGAAAATAATTCAAACATTAACATGTCTGTAAACAAGGGCTATCATTAAATACTTTTTTTAAAAATCCTAGTTCTATCTTTAATAGTTTGAGTGTTCTCAAATAAACTTTGGCAGAGAACAAAGGGAATGTCCACATTTGCCCTTAATTCAAACAATATCTGCATATTCTCTTTCCCACTATTTTAATGCTATTCCAGGCTAGTGTTTAATTTAGGAGAGAGTATCTCATATGTGAACATAGTCAGGATATCACTAAAAGATATGCAAGTTTTTCTGTGTGTCTTTAACAGAGAAAATATAAGGAACATAGGATTTACAGTTTGAGGATTTTATGCTCAATATGAATGCTAGGCCACAAATGTTTTCATAGCAATTTAAATATTCCAAGGTAGGATTAATTTTCATACCTTGTTTATTTTCCGTAAGGTTAGCCTCTAGTGTTATTATTTTAACAAAGATATTTTTTTTTTCCTTCCTCTCCATGAAAGAAAAAACAACCAACATCTCTGAAAGAGAAGTGGGAATATCCRTTTGTCTTTTGGGGACTCGTAATTAGGCAGAGGATAGGATCAAAGCATGTTACTGACAGCAAACTTAATGCAGCACACCAAGAAGCCAGACATGAAGAGTCTGCCACACATCTAAAGAAAAGGAAGAGAACGGCCACAGTTATTTTACCAGTTAAGCAAATACAGATATTTTCCAACTTATATTTCTCCAATAGAATGGTCCTATTCCCACAATAAACCTAATTAACTATGAGGGAAATATGAATCAGCTCACATTTTCTGCGAGCCTCAAATAGATTGCAACACGAAACTGTCTGAATGTCAACTTTTTCCCTCTCGGTGGCGTACATCTCTACATATCCTTGTTCCGTTACAGTGCTGAAGTACAGGTGGTGTGAAAACAAACAAAATGAGATAATTTCTGGCTCTGTAGTTTTAGTCTGCACTTGAGAGAAGTTTGAGGCTTTTTGCTTTGTCTGGCTGGGGAAGCTTGCCCTCTATAAAGAAAAAGCTGCTGCCAACAAATAACCAGGACAAAACTTCACAAAAGAAGATGGGTCAAAGAAAAACTTTTCATTTCATGTCAATTATTGTCATCTCCTTCAGCTAACTTTAAGATCTTATAGGGTACTCCAGACTCAAATATTTGGCATGGAAGGACAAAGACAGAATTGAATTTGACCTACCAGCATTTTCCAAACTCACTCCTGTGCTCACTCTTGACTCATTGCTCTCCCTGTATTACAGTATTCTCATCTAGTTTTCACATAAACTATTGCACATAGTTGCACTTGCAAGCTGGTCAGTGAGGAATTTAGAAAGCCACAGAAAAGGAGACTACTGCCAACATTTGTGACAGTTTTTAAATGCCAAAACAGTATGAGACAAGAGGGGCAGATTGCCATGTTAGGTAGGAAAGCAAATAAGTCTCAGGGGAATATTTGACAAATATTAACCTTGGTGAATTCAACTACTGAAGTGTACTTTTTAAGATGCCATTAGTTGTTTCACTGGAGATTCGCATTTACAATATGGATACTATATTATACATAACTTAGTCTACACCTAAAACAGATAAAATTAGCAAGACTGTAATGAATAAATAAAAATACAAATTAAAATTAAAGTGACTCCTGGCGTGTGAACAAACAATTCCGAAACAATTAAGAAAACCTTAAAAAGTAGGTTTTCTAGGCTAGTATAGTAGAAACAGCAGCACTGGCTTCTCAACACAGCCAGCAAAGTGCTCCGGAATTATTTGTTCTTAGTATGGGACAGGATCTGCCTCTGTGTTGGTTCATGCTGTAGTCCCCTCTACTGACATAACCTGCAAGGTGAATCTAGGGACAGTATGGCTTCTGGATGTACAGAGTCCTTCATGGACTAAGGATAAAATGTGAACTTAGCAAAGAATAAAGACCTTTTTGAAAAGGTTTCACTGCATGAATTTGGTTCAGTTGCATTCATTCAGACAGGGCTGCTTCACAGAAGGACCATTTGCAAAAAGTGAATCTGAAATTTATCTTTTGAATATCTACCATGTCAGCTAAATTGTCAGACGTTCAGCTTATGCTAATGAGGAGAATAACAGCACTTTATGGCTTAGCTAGTAGTGAACACAGTATGAACATAAATACTTCCAAACAAAGTGAAAAGTCATCCTTACTCCTAAATAAATAAAATACAGCCCTCCCCTCACACATATTCAATTAACAAACTTAGAAGCAATTTAGATATCTTTATCTTCAAATTTACTTTATTAGTAATCGCCATGCCCACTTTTTAAGAATCTTTGTCAGATCTGCCTTTTTTCGGTTTAGCAAACCTCAGCTGAACTTCACATTTCAGATGTTGCCTTGTCTGTCCCTTAAAACAATTTCTAAGGTATTGCACACAGTTGACTTTAGCCTGTCTAATCTGTCATTCCTGAGTCTGTCTCAGGTCCATACTGATAAACATTACATTCATTTTTCCTGGTCCTCAGGTGGTTTATTTTGACCTAATACAAACTGCAGAAAGGTTCACAAAAACCTCTTCATTTTCCAACTTTTTTCATTTCCTTCTGTACACTAGAGTACAGAAAATTTGGGTTGCAAAGATGTCTGCTCAATGAATTGAATGCTCTTTATATGATCACCTGAAGGATTATTTGTAAAGCCTCCTCAGTTCATCCCCTTCCGATAGGCATAACTTGCTTCTTAAATTGGGTAAAATACCTAGCTTCATAAAAATAGCACTCATATTGATTTTCTACCTCCTATTCATTTCACATTCTGTTTTCAAACTTGTGATGTGGGCATATAATTTTTTTCTTAGCCTACATTAAAAATAATTACGGATCAGTATTTTGCCAGTAGTTACTTCTATTTCAATTTCTTCAAACACATACAATGAAACAGGTCCTACTACACATCAGCTAGATCCAGTCTCTTCCACCTTTTTTCATATGTTCACAGGCATATAGCTGTTTAGACTTTTTATACCCAGAAAATGCACTGTAGTCAACACGCTGGGGTCAAAATGCAATATTTAGAATTTGAATTAAGATGCGTAACATGGGTATTTTTCCCATGACCTGTGGTCACCTGGAATGGTCTCTACGCTAGGTTTCATACAGTATGAGCAACAATAAGGAAATACAGCCTACTCCCAATCCACATTCAGCCTACAGCATGACAGAATCTTAGTCTCAAAAGACCATGACTTCAAGGGAAAAAGACTACTACTATCTCAATTCTCCCAAATTTGTACTGCCTAAGTGAAATAAGAAATTCTGTTTCTCTAGCACAGAAAAGTATAATTACAGAAAAGAGCAGAGATCATACAGACAACAAAAAATAACCACTCTGCAGAGACTTTTTTTTTTTTCCCTAAGAAGATCCTTTTTGCCCGATAGGAAAGTCTTTGTATTGGTGGGATACAAAGGACATCTCCAAAATTCAGCTCACTCTAGATATACCTGCGGATTYGTGTGACATGAATGCTCCAGCTTCTCTAGTCCAGGTGTCTATGACATTGATTATAGTATGGAGCACTAAGCTCTAGAGTAAATTCACTGAGATTAACAGACCTATATAAATATAACATTAAAGTGGTGTGGGGCTAAGTGACAAAAGGACCAAATCTCATATTCTTACTAAATCAACTTTTATGTTTATTTTAATCTAGACCTATATAAAATATAGCATATACTGTGTAATTATATATGAGTTTTGATGACACCTGCCACATTTTTAAGGAAAATGTTTAAATATCATATTTGTGTCAGATGAAAACTATGAAATTTGATGTTCCCATGGTCTTCACCACACTGAACTTCACCAAACTACTTCACAGTGCTCTTTGAAAGCTCTGCAGTATTCTGAGCTGCAACAAGAGAGACGAATTCATAATTAGTAAAGCCTCTCCCACACCCACACTTCCTCACAATAATCTCTAGAGCAAGGCTCAGAAAAAACTTTCAAATGCAAATGTTCTCTGACAGGAAGTCCAGAAAAGATAAAAATGAAGCTAGCCAGTGGCAGAACAGATTTTTAAGTGACAAAAAAAAGTTAAAAAAGAACAATTTAAAAAATGTAAAATGAAGCCTTATAAGATTAAAATCTGGTATCTAAATCACCCATCTAAATACAGAGGAGAAAGGCCTAACACTGTTTTCAGTGGCTCTCATTTGTTTTTCAAATAATAGTGGTTAAATGAGACCTTATATTATCATTAGTTTAGGAAGATTAATTATAGTTCAAATGTGTAAGTTTAGGAGCAACTACCTTTCTGTACAAAAGCAGTGGGCAGACACTTTGATCATTTGGTAAATCAAGAAAATTAGGTAGTTTCCATCAGGACACATCATAAAAACAGGTTCAGCTGGCATTGATTAGGAGAAAGCCATCGTTGCCATTGAAAGTGTGTATTAAGAAAGGTTGTACCCATTTTGAAAGCACCGTGCGTCTTCACATAGTCCAAGAYCAGACACTGAGAAGGCCAGTGGGTACGCTGAGCTTCTGTGACTGTGCCACAAATCCAAGAAAGGATATGGCAAATTATCCCACTCACCAAAACTCACTTTAAAAAAATGAATTCTGGATAATTAGGGTAGAAACAGAAAGTTAAAACTCTCAACACACTTTCTCTGCGCTTCTCTACCCCTCTTGCTAATAAGCTTAAGAAAGCATACACTGGAGAGTAAGTATTACCTCAAAGCGAAGCTACTGAATGAAGATTCTTCAGTCATTTCCCAGGTGTGCCACAAAACTTTCGAGTGTCCCTAAATCAGTCACTTCATTTCCATTCACTTCAGGTAAAAGCATTTATCTTATTTTGGCTCACTAATTTATATATAAATTTGACGTACTCCCACTTTCATTTCTTTGCTTTTTCTCTGTTTTGCTGTTTCTAGAACCAAAATTACGTACTGTTCCAATGTTGTCCTTCAGGATATTTTCTAGTAACAAAGTATTATGTGCAAACACTTATTTGTATCGCTGACTAGTGGTGTCACAGTATAACCCAAGGCCCCAGTTGCCACAAAATCCTGTTATGGTAGGCATTGTACACACCATAAATGGTGTTTAACATACTGTAAAAGGTCAGCAAAAAGGCTATAAATAACTCGAAGGATTAACAGAAGTTTCTCATATTAACCACAAATACATTAAAAAAACATTATATGGCACATCTTACATGTGGGTGGCACATGCCAGCAAGTGACTGCTCATCTTTACCACTTTCAGAGACGATGCTGATAGACTTGGCACTAAGTCTACTAAAATTTCCTTTGGAAAGCTAATTATTTGACTTTGTTGGACATGCTATAGAAAGTTTCCAAGGTTTTGGTTGTTCTAATCTGGGACTTCACTCTCGTCCATGTTCCAGAAGCAGGTTCATCAGCTGGARAGCATACCCGAAACATGTCCTTACCATGACATGTCATGATCTTTACACATTTGCGTCACATTTATGTTTTTAGCCTTACCCTGACACACGCATTTAAAATCAACTTCAATCTTTTCAAACATAATGTTATTCATATGCACAATTATTTAGAGGATCAGGTCCCTGGAGTCCTCAATGTATTTCTCATCAACTTCCACAAGGTTTGAGTTGTTGTTTTGTAAACGATTATATTTTATATGTACTTAAAGGCGTCGATAACATTTTGGAAGAAATCAAACTCTTTTAAATAAATATCTATTACTTTTATACTGAAGAATATCTCTTACTGGAGAAAACCTCACATAGCCAAAGTCATTGCATGCTAACTTATTATAAGAAAGTGCTTTGCTTCATTTTCTGTATGTATTTACATACATATTGGTCAGAAAGCTCATAGAGAAATGAACAATTATCTATCTACAGGATGAATACTTAACATATGATAAAATTGACTTATTTACTATGAATTACCATAGAAGAAATATGCAAACACATTCAGATGGACTGAAATGTGTAGTGCCACCAAAATGGATAAATCAATGCTTAGGTAATTATTTTAATGATGACACTCTAGCATAAACATTTATCAGAAAAAATGCAACATGTAATTTCATTCTATGAAAGCTTAGTGTAATGGCTACTTAAAGAAGATAAATGGAAGGTGGCTTAAGGGAAGTCATGTTAGGTCCAAGACTAAATCTTGGACAAAAACCTTTGCAAAACTTTCCACGACTAAATGTGAAGCACTACGAGGTTTCTAGGAGATTTCAAACTCTTGTGGGAATCACCAGCAATTTTAAGCTGGTTGTTCACAGGAGGTTTGGATTGTAACTACCTGCTTTACTTTTGCTGTGTATAAACGGTGCACTGCCTGACTATTGATGCCCTGCTCACCTCGAAGCAATCTATTTCTTTTGGTCACTTTAAATTTTAGAAATACTTTTGACATAAATGTTAATGAGACGTAGGGGAAGTATTTTTGAAGTGTAGTGCATTTCAGCAGGCCTGTTTGCAATTCCAAAAGGTGTSTGCACTTAAATAATTTGCTATGTTAGGGCCTATATCAGAATCATGTGTCTAATTACTGTTGCTTCACAAACAGTTCTGTCACAAACCCAGCAGAGCAAGCACTGTCTCCAGTCTGTTAATCTACCTGTTACTGTAACATTTTTATGCAATATGCTGAGGTAGAATTTATATCTAGAGATGGGTCTAGCTCCCTCATAATTTTAAGATTTAGCTTTTCAGAGAGCTGTTAGGAGTGAAGTATACCTGTCCTGAAAAACTATGAAATGTATTGCCCAGTGGGGTCTTTGCCAAGAGTTTCATTGATCTTTTTTCTCTTAATTCAAATAGTTCTTATCACTAGATACGCAGGATGTGCCCAAATGAGTATAAACAGAAGCCAGATATAGAAGATTATTTTCTTGATAAGCCATTGAATGTTTAGTTAGGTCCTTGGTTCTGTCTTACTCTCCTGTGTAACCCTAGATGCACAACTTGAGTAACTCATGTGTAAAATAGAACAATAGACCCCTGTCTCAGCACGTAGTGTATGCACCTTCACTTCAAAGAAGGAACTGTCTTCTGTTCAAAGCCCTCTTCTCCCTGTATTCATACTGAACGAACAGTCTTAAAGAAAGTATGTCAACAACTTTTACGAGGCATATTGCATTACACAGCAACAAAGTGAGGTTCAAACCTCAACCACTAATGCATATATGGCTTTAATGAGCTTTTCTTCAGTAGGTCAGAATTATTATTCTCATGTCACAGATGGAAAACCAAGATAAGGAAAGGGAATATCATCTCCTTTATAAGGTCACTCCATGTGTCACTGGCAAACTTGGGTACAAACTTGGGAGTTTTTTGGGTAGCACTCACTACTCTATTGTAGGCAGCACTGATTCTGATTACATGAAGAATAGCCTCAGCCAAACTCACCAAAACCAAGACTCAGTGCTTTCCTAACACAGAATTCTAGCAAAGGGCACGTACGTCACAGGATAAGAGTGACTAATAATGAAAATACTGAAATGACAAAAATAGACTTTGTAGTAGTAAAGAAAGTCAATCTATATTTTAACATTCGTGGATTCTAGTTGAGACATTTCTAAAAATAATCCCTCCTTATCGTTGTCATTGCTTTTCTTGACTCATGGGATGGCAAGATGGAAATAAAGATAACTAACTGAAGCTTCAGCTGTGATGGTGCCTTTAGTTATTGACACATGGTTCTTGCTTCTCAAAGCTCACAGAAAAAATTAACCATGACAGAATATATCTTTAACAATAGATAAGGTACGGGGATGGCACTGGCACATTAGGATTGCTTTATATCCAGAAGAGTCAAACTCAAAATGCTTAAAATTAAGGACTTCACAGTCACAATATTTGTTTGCTTCCTGGTATTCCTCTTACAAAGATATAAACAGATGAGAACATTCATGATTTCCCAATTCTACCATCAAATGCTTTGCAGAGACCTTTGACTATAAGCTTGCGTGGGAGTAAACTGAAGAGTTACTTAAATAGCAATACCAAATTTAACAGCTCAGCAACGTGTGAACATTCTTTAATCTTGATCCAATAGTCAAATCACGGCCAAGATAATAGCACCACGGGTTTATTTGGTATTCATTTAAGGTTTTACACCAGTACTGGAACAAAGCCACGTACAGTACTCTACCATAAATACATTCTTTCTCCCTTAATCTCAACGTTCACCTCTCCCAGCTCTCTAAATTTCCAGACAGAAAGGCAGAACTTTCATTAGATGCCAAGGATAAGGCCCCACGAATCTCCATCTTGTCCACCAGTTTCCTGTGAAAGACACAGTGATGCTGTGGTTGTGAACAACAATGCTAAAAGAGCTGATCCACAGAAAATAATATATTGAGAAGGAAAGCAAGGAAAAAAAAAAAAAGAGAAAAGGAAAGCAAAAACCTTGTCTTTACTCAGGTTCCTGAGCACCCACTAGCTTGGCATGCAAACAGTAAAGACAGCTTTCCTCTGAAGTCAAGCCTGCCACTTCATGGTGGCTGTCTGTGAATTGTCATTTCACAGCACATAACCACCAAGCGCATGCCATGTGGTAAACTATAAACACATATTTATATAGGGCACAAATAGGGATTTGGAGCACAGCGTCATTAAATGTATTCAGCTGAACATTGACAGTCTACTTAAGGAAAAAAAAAAAAAAAGAAATTTTTACAGAAGTCCTGAAGAAATTATTTGCCAAATATCAGCCTTCACATGAATCAATTATCTTATGACACTAATATGATAAAGCAAATTATTTTTTCATTCTATTACARATTTGATATATAGTAACAAGTCAATTACCTTTCTCATGAGAAAATGGTGAAAACATGAGGCCATAAAAAATTCAAAATTGTGTCATTTTTTGCATTCATAACTCAGCACATTCATATATTATTCTATTACATAACAGTTTCCTTTAATAGGATCGGTGTGTCCAGCCTTATGAAAAAGAAAATACATTCCTTTACAGCACAATGGAATGCCAATGATTAATTCATATCAAAACCAAAAGACACTCTGTTGGAAAAAAGCATGTGTAATTATTTTTGTATTGCATATATACAAGATTACAATAGATTAAAAAAAAAAGGGGGGGGAGGGGGCTCGTTTGTGAGAATATACTACCCTACCTCTATTTAATGAATTAGTAATTTGAAATTCTTAGCAAAAGTGCAGTGTTATGTTTTACTGTTTCAGACTGGATAATCAATATTTCTGCGTATGCACAAGACATGATGTAATATTACAATACAAACATCCTGAATATATGTGAATATTAAATAGGAAATACACATTCATTTTTACATTATTCGCTTCCATTCCTTGACATGTTTTTCTCCACATTATTGAAATAGTATCAGATCTATGTTCAAGTTTTTCTTACACAGAATATATTCATCTTTGGGATCACAATCCTTTCCATGGCAACCATGTGAGAGACTCAGGATGTGTGAGCTTAATGACAGGTGAATAGGCACAGAAAATGTTAGTGGTGTTGAGACAGAGATGATGGTATAGACCTGTCTAGTCCTCTAACTGAAAATTGCTGTGAAATTCTGTAAAACAGCAGCCTTGGTAAACTRAGAAATAAAAGATACTTCTCTCATATTCATAATTCACATAATAATAAGCCAAAGCATGATACATGAAAACAGAAAACATTGCCTAGTTTATATAAAGAATATAAAGAAACTTGACATCTCATATACTCTTGTGTGGTGTCATTTTAGTCAGTATTAAAAATCAGGCCCCCTGTAAAACCACTGTACACACAGGGAAGTCACACAGGCGTTTCAGGTGAAGCCGCCTTCAGCGAGCACAGCAGTCCCTCAGTGCACAGAGCCCTGGCCAGTACACGACGCCCACCCGCCTCTCACAGGACACACCAAAAACAGGGAAAATTGGGGTATTGCAGCTACTTCTGAAACCTACGCTTCTCCTTAAGTCACTTTTATTTATCCGGGTTCTGCCTTGGCGTGTAAATGCTGGAAGCCCAGGGCAAACCCTGGGCAGCACCGGCGACACTTCGAGCACAAGGGAGCTCTTCTGGAAAGAGCAGTAATGCTACAAACCAAAATAAACCTGGAGGAAAGCTTCTAAATCACTGATGAGACAGATGTATAAAATATTGATATTAATATTCAATAAATAGAAAGGTGGGTGCTAAACTGTTAAATATCTTGAGAAATTCATTTACCTTTAACACGCCTGTCATGGTGCACGATCACTGGTCCACACAGTCAYAAGCCTTTCCAAAGAAAAAAAATAATGAAAAAATGATAATAATAAAAGARAAAAAATTAAAAATAGTACCTTGAATTACTCTTACAATGTTACCACTGAGCTGCCGTAACAGGTCCTGAGGACAAACCCTCCTCAGCGGCAGCGGCCCTGAACCCCCCRCCTGCTGCCAGTGCCGGGCGGTGAGGCCACACTAAGATGGCGCCCAGCCGGCCGCCCCTCAGCCCTGTGGCTGGCTCGAGCAACCGGCCCGGCAGCAGCAGCTCTCCCTGCCGCCCCCCCCTGGCACAGCACAGCCCGCTGCCCTGCAGCGCCCAGGCAGCCTGGGTGTTTTTGGGGCAGYGGGCTGCCTCTTTTGATCCCCCTGCCTAACTGGGCCTAACTCTGAGTCGGGTCTGGGGYGCGGAGGCTGACACAGGGGCCGTCAGGCACCTTCACCCCACGCCGCGTGCTCTACAGCCACTGTGTTTGGGATGGAGTATTCCCCAGAGTTACTGGAGATGAGCATAAGTAAGCAAATAAGGCGAAACTAAAAATACTTTCAGAAGTTAAATGACTATTTACAGTTCCTTTGCCTTGGTTTTAGTAGCAACAGAAATACAGAGCGGGCAAGATCCTGACACGCACCCGCAGGGGTCGGTGCGTCACCRGGGCGCTCGCCCGCGGCGGGGGGGACGGCACCTCGGCAAACCAGCCGTGGGTCAGTACCTGCCGCACACGGCGAAAGACCTTCCGTGAGGAGTTAACGGCATTTTTTAGGTGGCAATACGTGTGTCAAGGACTTCAAATCAGAAGGAGATGGAGGAACAAAAGGATGTTGTTTAAAAAGAATATCTGCATTAAAAAAATGAGTAAAATGTTTTGGGATTTTTTAGGTTTTGTTATCAGTGAAGAGTGTATTTACCTGTAGGAGCATGCAGCTGTTGAAGAGAAATATTATTTTAACCTTTTTTTTTGTCTTCAGAACCAGAAGCCTGGGATAAGCACCACAAAACAGGGAAACCATTTCAAGAGCTAAATGTTGAACTGAATTATTATACTTCTGCAATTGTCCTTTTTCTTTGTAATGGACTGAAAACTAAAAAAGCCCTGACACAAACAGCCCTAATCTCAGATCAGTTGCTAACAGCGCCCTGTTACAAGTCTAGGCCCAATATATTGAACTGTCTTACAAAAAGCTGAGAGAAATGGAGCTTAATTTATAGCACCGTGGTTTAATAAAGATTACGTTTTCAAAAGCCTGGGTTGACCAAACCCTAGTCTCAAGCTGGACAGTATCAACTGTTAGGGAGTGTGAAAGTTGTGCCACAAAGCTGTTGCCAAATATTCATGTTTTCCCAAACATACAAACACAATTTTCATTCCAGTGGCTCAAACCAAAAGTAGTCACTTTCCCTAATACATAAAAGGGAAAAGATCTGTATAATCATTCCCTCTAAATAAGCAGCTAAACTCTAAATTGAAATCACTGTTTTCCTTTAGCATTTTCCATCCAGCCATAGACACAGCTACCAACACATTTCATTAGACAGAAGGTGAAGAGGGTAGAGAGACAGATAAAATCAAATGAATAGTTTTCAATTTTTTAAAAAACACTTTGCTTGTCTCATGTCTGTAGAAGGTGAAAATAAAAGATACGTAAGAAGAAAGAAGCTGTTTAGCATCCTCCCCAACAATATGGGCAAATTACATGTTTCTTCTGGAAGAGGTATTTTAGCACAGTAGGATGTTCTTACGTTGTGACAAGATAATATGTGTGTAAAGCACTCCTATAATTTAGCTGTCACACAGACGCGTCTACTCAAGTGCATGTGTGTCAATGGAGAATTAGCTTTGATCTGTAAAATACATCAGATGGTTTCCATTCCTTATGCTGAATCAACTCAGTTTGATAAGAAATTAATCTGACCATCTTTCTTATAGCCGTTGTCAGTGTGTTTAATCTCTGGAACTGATGCTGTGACTGCATGGAGCTGTTTACAGGGTAAAAAACTAACGTCAACATGAATAAAAAACACATTTTAATGGTTTTTATCTTAGCACTTCCCCTTTAGAGCATCCTAGACGTTTAAGGATGCTCTAACACACTATCCAGCAAAAGACTGACTTAAACTTGCAGTAGTTTAAGCTGTTTAAGTTTAATACCACAGCTAGTACTAAGTTTTTTCACTATAATCATTCTTCCAAATACAACTTAACTTCAGGCTAGACCTAAGTTCTTCAGTAAGTGCTTCTTCAGACAATTAACACTTAAGCAAACAGAAAGCAAAAGTGACTCCGATTTCCAGGAATCAGATCATGAAGAAAGGAAAATAATATGTGCACACTATAAACCTAGGGTGAAAATTTTCATCTCTTTTGAGGAGTCAGTATGCTTTGAAGCTGACGCTTGCTTTGAGGGACTGAGATCTGGGAGCTCTCTCCTACTTTCCTCATTTACCTCCTGCACATGCTCACTTGGACGGACAAAATACTTCTAAGAAATTCCAATGTTCTTTCTACACTGAGCATGCTTTAGTCGCTAAAGTTTAGCTGCTGCTGCAATTCGTCTGTAACTTTTAATTTGGCATGTGGGAAAAAAGGCTAAACGTCAGATCAAAAAAAAAAATCAGCTTAAGGCCTTCATCTCAAGTATTCCTCTCTGCCATATACATTGTAGTGCTCCAAAGTCTTACCTCTAGGCACAGAAAAGTCCTTAATTAAGAATCTCGTGGCAGAGATTGCCTACAGTCATTTAATGCAGCACAAAAAAGAGGACCCAGCATGACAAATAAAAATCACGCCCATACTTGTTCTTAAGTTAAGCACGTTACATGTTTGGCTCTTCCCATCTCTGACCATTCTACTGTTTATAAGGCCTACCTTTATAGAGTGAAAACATCTATTTTGAGGAATCTAGAAGTCTTTACTGCCAGTACTCTGCTCCTATAAATAAATATGCCTATATGCTAACATAATAGGTATGGTAATACAAGTGAAGGAAAATAAACAAAAGAGAATACCTGCATATAGATGGGGGCTATTTCAGCATCCAGTGAAACTCAGGTGATAGGGCAGAGAAAAATGAAGTGGTGGTAGAATTTTTTAAATCTCTCAACTGATGGAGTAGGAGTGTAGAGAAGAATGGGAACTGTGGTGAACAACCAGAACTAATTCGTTTGGACAGGAGACAGGGAAGAGAACAACCGAGTCTCCTCTACGTCTCTCCGTGGCTGTATATATATGTCTGCGGCTATTAGTTGTACTACTAAACAACAGTTACATCTCTGAACAACAGTTACATCTCTGAACATCGAAATAAATCTAATTCCCATATTTGCACTGCCTTCTAATAATTATTCTTAGATGTAAAGAGGACACAGTTACTTAGTTACACACATTAGTTAGTTCTGTTTGTAGATTCAGCCAGAAGGAAGGTAGAGCAATATTTCACAGTCCAGTCCGTAAGATTTTTTGCAACTTCACAGGAATCAACAGCCTTGTCACCAACGCTTCACTCAGAGAATCAGCTCTTCTCTGGTCTTCCCAAGGCAGCTCACCTCATCTTGGACTTCAGACACACACTATCATTTCACTCTGTACTTATGTAAAATACAGTAGATGGGATATCATCTTGATCTATATTCTTGGCTGTAATTGTTGGACTGCAAAAGCACTAGTAGTAACAGGTGTAAATAGAACTAAACTCGAGTAGGATGAGATTTGTTGTGAGAAAGAAAGTGCCAAAGTGGAATGCAAACCTGGTAAAGACAGCATTTTTTGCTTAACCCTGAACAAAAAAAGAGATGGCCAAAAAAGTACATATGCACTTTTGGGCCCATTAAAAATGTAGCATTTGTATCTGCAAAAGTTTATTATATACAAGATGTAGGTTTGTTTCTGGCTTGAAAAATAGAAATTTGCAAAGCCAGAATGTGAGTAGGCAGAAAAACTTAATAGATCTGTCCTCAGAATACATTCAGAAAGAAACTTGTATACCTTGTCACATAAAGAGTTTAATGGCTTCCAGATACACAGTGTTGTCCAATAATCAAACAGAATTAAAGTGCAATTAATTACACAGTTTGAAATGAATATATTAGTTACTTGGTGGTACCATTTCTATCCCTAATAGACTTCAAGCTGTATAACCAAATTAGAAATTGGAACCACAGCACAGCATGACTTGCTATATTCACAGATAACAGACAGTGGCCATTAACTGCCTTTGATGGTTTGCACACCAAGGTTTCACTGAAGAAAGGTCTGCGACAAGTATCCAAATAATATACTACAGTGAAGGTGGAAACAGGCATTCCCTATTCCCTGACGGAAAGATAACTGCAGTAGTTGAAGAAATAATAACTCGTAGGGCAAGAAAACCTGGGCTAACTACCAAAGTACAGAAAATATCAAATAACCACTGTTTATCTGATGAAGGTTTGAAACAACCTGCCACAAAAGGAACCAGTCATTATTTTGCTCCAGAATGCAAAGTTTGTTGATTCATTTTTGTTGTTTTAAGTAAAATAACACACACAAACATGGCTGTTTTAGAGTCAGTAGTGAGTAAAGAATTGTGTTGAAATTTCCAAATGTTTCACAGCATCTGAAGTGCAGAGAAATGATATAGTGTCTCCTTCCAGCTTCCTTAAAGTAACACATACAGACTACACAGAAAAGCTCTGCAGACAAGGGAAAGGAAGCTCTGGCCACCATTCGAGAGCCTTTCAATAGGCTGCCACTTCTTCTGTGCAACCAGGAAGCAACATTCTCTTACTCATCACACGATTTATTTCTTACTGCCATAAAATAGGATTCAAAGGGTTTAGGATTTGATGGAGATACATAGCACAAATCTTTTACAAGCAGCAATGTGGTCTATAAATTTGCGTTACTTATACAGCTTTTCTAAAAATAAAACACAAACACCATTTCAAGATAACTTTTTGAGCTTGCCAGTTGTCTTTGCCTTCAAAACAAAAGTTTTGTGGACAGTAAGTGCATTAGAAATCTAATTCACTGTTTTAGAAAAAGGATAAACCTGTAGCAAATGAGCAAAAATGTGAATCAACTACAACAAAGTCTATTTCTATTCCTAAAACTTACATAGACAACAGTACAGATCTCACAATATTGTCTTAGTACCACAAATTATATGTAAATGAATGACAACACAACCATCCATTCCCAAAAGCTGATACCTCGAAATGCACAAAAAAAGTCTTCAGTAATCTTCTAGGCAAATTATCAAGGAATCAGTTAGGCAGTCTGAAGCCATTCTTCATTAAGCATAATTAATTGCAAATTCTATGATACTCATAAGCAACATTAGCTAGTAAAATAAAACTGCTATGAAAGAAAATTCTCTTCAGTGTCTAGTGTTATGCTAGACATAACTGCAGTGCCAGCTACCTTAATAATGATAATCTGGCCTTAATTCATCACATCATTATGGAATTTTTGCTCTAACATTAAAAGCTAGAGATTTCCTTCTGAGAATTAACTTAATAAAATTACCTATGTATTGTTTTTATCCACTGTATACACCATATACAAACATTATATCATACATATGGCTTGTACTCACATTTTTATGCCACATCTTTGTGTAAATAAGCTTTACTTTTGTCAGTTATCACTAGATAAATCAGTTCTTAGATTGAAAAAAAAAATTAAAATATATAAATCAACAAAGTCAAGCTGATGGAAAACACAAGATGGAGAACCAAAGACTGCCATTCTTCCCCCTAAGCCTCTGCTTGGCAGCAATGCACACTGTCCTGTGGGAGCTACTGCTTGGATTCGATTATACAACAAACAAAAATTGCAACCACTTCAGATTTAAAATTTATAGATGTTAAGACACTGGCCCACCTTGGTAAGATCTGCCATTGCTGTGCATGCTTCTGTGTGGCAAATGCAGCTTGCTTGCCTCTCCCCCTCAGCATGAAAACACACATTTAACTCATAGCAGTGTTCCTCTCTGGGTAAGAGCTGGTTGCTTCCTTACGAAGGGATTTCCTAAATGACCTTTTGTGTCTACCTTGGTTTGAAGGCTGACCTATGAAAAGTAAAATTTTGTGGAGYGCTTGAAGGCCTTCTCATAATTCAACACGAAGTACTCTCTATATGGACACCATGAGCTCTTGATACACAACTTTAGCTCTTCCCTATCAGCCTTATATAAAATTTAGTCATAAATTAAATACTGTTACCATTGCTTACATTTAGATTGTGTATTAGCTATAGAGTTAAGAGCTGAAATAATAAGGTATTTTCCAATTTCACTGGAAAGCAAAAAAAAAAGTAATTAGAGTGAAATGTATCTGTATGCTCTGTATGTGTTTCCAAGGAAAGCTTTCGGGGGGGGAATAAGAAAAAGAAAACAAAGCCATTTCACCCATAAAACCACTTCAAATTAACAGCATACTTTTCTTACTCTGTGATAATTCCTTTAAAAATAGAGAATTGGCAATCCCCCATTCAGTCCCSGTATCTACAGATGTACTTCTGTCATTTGTTTCTCTACAAAGCCAGAATAATGTACGCAGGCACTGCGTCTTTGCCACACCAAGGTAACATCAAGGCAGTAAGAATGCTTTTAGAAACACCTGGGAAGAAGAAAAGAGAACTGCAGTCTCGCTCACTGGACCCACAAGGTGGTCATGGTGGCCTCTAAGAAGACCACGTAGCACAGGATTGCTCTGTGTTCCCTTGTGAAGGAGGAAGGGCAAACAGAAGGCAAGCCTCTGTTCTCCAAATCTCGCCTTGAACACACTGTCATAGAGCAGTACATTCCTACTCACGGCCTTCACTTTCTTTCAGCTAGCTCCATTAATCCTGCACCTTAAGTACCAGAGCTCAGGATACTTCTCAAACTGTGATGCTGGTGCGGTGCAGTGCAGGGGGACATGGAGGGGATGGAAACTTGTTATAATTGTGCATCAAAAAAGATGTATTGCTTCTTGTTTTCAGCAGGAATACTAGGAAGTAACAAAAATTTCTTCTCATTTGAAATACGTCTCAGGCTTAACATCCTCTACAGCCTTTCTTTTCCGCATATAGAAGGTCCTAGTTCTATGGCTTTTGCACCCAACTGCCTATGAATCTGTGTTATTCAGTGCATTGGACAAGTGCACTATTGGATCTAGCATTTGTGAAGTTAAAACTGTTTTCTTTTGAACAGGGCTTTTGTCATGAAAAAAGGGCAACTATACCCTTATAGAGGATTATTAAAAGACCCTCTTATATTATACCTTAGAACTAAAGCTTGTGTGCAAAATTATATGTTGCTGTAAAGCCCTAGCGAATCAACTGACGAATTAACATAATCACTGTAGTCCCAGTAGTTTCAGTTTACCAGAATTATTCTCTCCAAGTTTTAAAATCAGATTGAAAAAAATGATTCAGCTCAGCCACGTGCCAACAGGACACAAGTGAAGTGATAAATACAGATTTCAAAATATCAGTAGAATACTGTTTTAGTAATTTACAGCTGAAGCACTAAGAAAGAATGACTTCTAAGCAAAACAGAGATACAAACAGTCAGTGTCCCCCCTATCATCTTAGGATTCACTGTCTACTGAAGTCAGCAATAACTTGTCCTTGGATTTCAGTTGGCATCGATAGGTTCTTTGCAATTTCATTACTTTGTTCCCAGCTGGTGACTGTTTGTTAATTTTTAATAAAACAGTAAGATATAACAAAATGAATCACACTGACAGTGAGATGCAAGAAATAAGTAGCTTCCCAATTCAAATGTATGATGAAAGCAATGAAATATAAATTTACAACAAATTCTATTACCAAATTTTAGTTGTTATCAGCAACAGGCTTTAATAGTTGGAAGTATTTCTTTTATTCATTGTCTCATATTAGATTGTTTTTACCTTCCCTGGAGTCCCTGGACTTCAGAAGGTTCATATTTTATCAACGTCTTTATTGTGAGTCAGTGAATAGCAGGATTCCCAGCTGGACTCTTGCTTCTGCTCTTCAGCTGGATTTGATCTGACTCTCATGAGCTCAGTCTTGCGTCATTCAGAAAAATTATTCAAATAACTCTAGCCTCAGAGTTGTTCATTGAGAAGTAGGTTTTTTCCCTCTTTACACAGAGAATGAGCTGTGTTCTTATTAGCATACTGTTCAGCCAGCTTCCCACCCCCCCTTTTAAATTCAGGGTCAAGGTCATTTTTACATTATCTGCTACAGAAAGATTTTAAACGCACCAGCCAGATGTTACTTCCATTTTAAAAACATAGCTATGGAAAGTGTTTTAAGTCATAACAAAAGAAATCTGAGGATTTTGGAATAGTTTTAAAGTAACTCAAACTAGGAAGGGAGCCCACATGATGTTGCAAAGAAGCAGTTAACAATATATCACGTTGAAAGTACAGAACACTAGAGAGGTCAGCAATCCTGAAAATTCTGTAAAAGCATATTAAAATCTTGGGAATAAAAGAAATATGATGACTCATATATTAGCAATGTTATTAATGACATTCTAAAATGCCTGTCCGAACAACTTCAGAAGCAGCACCCACTCTTACTTGCAAGAAAAATTCTACCACAAGTTTGTAGTAAAATCTGTCTCAGAACATCTTCTATTGCTCAACAATGACAGCTTGATGTTCACTTCTGAGATCACTAACGTATACTACGTATTTACAGCTCACTTGAACTATCCTGGGAGATCCTGTGAACCTAATCACATATACCATCTCATACTTATTTAACCAACTACTTAAAGAAGGAATTGAGTTCATATTTTAACCTTCTGCCATAGGCAGCCCATGTCAGTGGTGCCCTGGTGCCCTGCCACCAGGCTGTGGCTGTGATCTGGTTATCCAAATTACAAAGGACCAAAGAATTTTCAGTCCTTTTTCCTCTGCTTCTTTTCAGAGGCTCCCAGAATGCTCAAGTTAATGCCGCAAGTTGAAACCTCAGCATCTTGGGAAGCTTTGTTTTTCTCTCCAAACTAGGACCAATTTTCTCATTTCTTCCTTCCTGTCACTTATCTTCACCCCCTATTTGATACAACTATGTTTCAGTATATATATTTTTTTAATTCATTTTAGTATCTTTTCCACGGTACAGTCAGGAAAACTTTGCAACTCTGCACTTTGTAAATGGTACAAATTCTAGTACACTTGCATTCCCTATTTGACAAAATTGTCCAATCTGAGGAAGTGCTGAGAGCATTTAATGCCACTTAAAAAGGGGACTTATACAAGAGTTTTCCATAACTAAACTAAACATTATCAGGGCTTGTTCTCTGTCCCCATGGCCACTGAAAAAGTCTTTCTGCTTTTATAAGATTAAATTACCTTTTTCTAAAAAAATTGATTGCTTCCAGCTGTCGTTTGGGAGTGATCCCTCGCCCATGCCAGCTACTCTGTGTCCAAGAAACTATCGGGGAAAACACTGTCTGACCAGGCCAAACAAAAGAGGCAAGGACTGTTCTAACAAGAAACAGCACAGGCAATCAAGTTTCAGTGCTGGGAAATATTCTCTGTTACTGTTGGACAGGAATTACATCTTGGCACTGCCTATAAACCATAAAACCCTGCTTTGTGCAATGCTAGCTATACACTAAGTATTTCAGGCCCAGAAAAAAGCTCTTGTAAAAAGGCTACATGTCATGCTCTCTCCATTCATTAACACGGCAATAAACAAATATGCAGGAAAAATATTATTACCTTCTTTAAAATTGACTTTTCTCTTGAGTCTAGAACTCATGAAAGAACTAAAATAACTTCAGCTGTGCTGTTGGCAGCCTTATGTTATTCTCTGAGATGATACAGCAAGGCAGGTTGTTCCAGCTCATTCTTCAGTTCCAAGTTCTCCAAAAAGACCAACAACGTTGGGTTTCATGATGGAGCCACTGGGGACTGAATGGCAACACTACCAGCTCCTTCAGCGTAGTAACAGCATAAGTTCCTTTCACTAAAGAAATAAAAGATATATATATATATACACACATATATAAAAGATATAAATATATCATGCAAAGCCATATCTTAGTACCAATGAGATTTTTTTTAACACATCGCGCAGGCAAGCACCTGGTTGTGGGGCCCACATTACATGTTCAACATTTGGGATCTCCATTATTCCAGCATATAGCCTAACCACAATTTCATTTACGAAAGCCCTAATAAAAAGTCAGGAGGCTGCTCCTCTGAATCAGCTGTTCTACCTTTTATCCTTTCATTTTTCCTTTCACTGTAATCCAAATAAAGAGCCATGATTTCATACGTGCCTGCCCCTGGTGGGTTGCCACCTGTTTTGCAGCTGGTGGGTCTCTTTCTTTGCATAAAGCAGTTTTCAAACCAGACCTTAATTCTGGCACCATGGGGCAAATTTTAGTCCCACTAAAACTTACTGTCCAATTGTCTTCACATAATCATAGCCACAACCCCAAGCACTGCTGTAATGATTCCAAAAAGACAAAAATCTGTAGCAGTTTGAAAACATGCTTTATTCATCCAAGATTTAATGGTCTGTTTGCTTCTTCCGGAAGACTACATATTGTGACATTTTGCTCAGTCTAACAGATAATACAAACAACTCTCCTTAAAGCTGTGACCCTTATTTTTGTTTGCTGGTTTTGCATAATGTGAAAAGACATATTAACACTCTCTCCAGTAACAGTGAGAATTACTGCAATGGATTTATTCTTTCCCTAAGTATTTTTTCCACATACATAAATTTCCACTGAATCGCAGCTCTTTTGTAATGAAAACTCAGACTTATGCCCTCATATTCTTCCTGATTGGTGTTTGATTTCATTTTATTTTTATTCCTGTCCTCTAATAGCAAATGTATTTTGTTTAAGAACCTGAGAAGGAAGCGTGTATCTTTTCAGGACAAAAGGATAAAGGCATTGCAGAGATGATTTTTGTGGACTAACTGTTGTTACCATGATTTAACTTTCGTTTAACAATTAACTGGCATGCCAGCAGGCCAAGTTGAGATATGATGACATATATTGAGACACTAAATTTCACTGTATTAAGGGGATGTATATAATACAGTTTTGCAGATTTGCTGTCCAGCTAAGTATGGAGGTCATTTATTCATGGTTTTATACATGGTATCTAAAGTCTGCTTTTAAGCTTTTCTTCTTTGAAACAAAACACAATGTTAGCACCTTTTGGATTTCCCCACCAAAGACGTTTTTGCCTAGGATGGCAAATATTGATCCTTACACGAATGCAATATATTATGATGTGCAAGTTGTACTTGTTAAAAGTGCTTTGTAACAATTATATATTTTGCCATGTTCATCATATTTCATACTTGTTGCAACTTAAGTACTATAACAAACGTCTTCAGAGTTTTGTCGCTATGACACGCTGATAAATGAAGAGAGATGCTCACACAGTCTGTGACTGAATGTAGCTGGTCCTCTTCCTCTGCAATCTACGTAAACCATGTATGTAAGTACACCATATGTAGTATGTATACACTATTCTATGAGTAGCAATCACACTAGCTGCGTGCATTTTTACGTGACAAGAAACAACAATCTAGATAGATGCGATGAAGTGAAAGAAGCGTTTATTCTGCATTGAGAGAGCAAACAGCAAAACCCAACACCAATGCTTTTCCTAAAGATATGTGTTCTCTCTACAGATATAAATGTACCACTCCCTCTCTTTATCTCTCAGTTTCTTTCGTCTGACCCTGCTATTTCTAAAAAGCATTGTTTTGGAGTGCATTCTGTATGAAAAGTTGATTGTGCTCAGAGGAATAGATCACTGACCCACAAAAGCTTTTGTATGGTTACCAATCTGCTTTTTTGCACAGTTAGGGATTCTCCAAAGTTATCTAGGCTGAAGAAATCTTATCAAAGTCTTTTGTATTATACCAACTGCAGAAGCTTCAAGGGGAATTTTATGCTAATGATTCTCTTTAATCTCCATATAATTCAGGCCAACTAAAAATAGATCTTTTACAAACAATGAATCATCATGACTTTAAGTGGATGCAGTTCTGCCACAATGAAGTTGAAGTCTCTGTTCCATAGCACCTTTCTTTCCTCTCTTCTCGTAACAACCACCCAACAAGCCAACTGACAAAACCGAATACAACTGGGTTTTCTTCTCCCCTCTTACTTCAGCTATCAGTAGTATGACCAGATTCAAATAAAGAAATAATTCCAAGTACCATATTCATTTGAAGGATAATTCCAGCAGAGAAACAGAATTTACCAATTTTTTAAAATTAAGAAAATTAGACATGAGATTGTCAAATCTCATGGCAGTAGCAAAAGCCAAGGTAATTTCTTTTCTGAAAGAAAAAATAAAAAAAGTACCTAGTCCCAGAGCAGGCTGTAGACCTACTTTTACTGCTGTCCCACCCTCCTGGAATGTGTGAGAAATCAGAGATACATGCAGTGACTGAACCGATTTGTATGATTAATTAGCATCCATGTTACCTTGCAGATCAGATCTGTCTCACAAGATTTCACTCAGTGGTATTCTACAGGCAGAGATTTCTCCTGGTATGTCACTATTAGAGACAAATAGCGTTGGAAATGTATCTCTAAGATAAAGCAGGTCTGTGCAGTAAGGAGCTAGTTTTGTATCTCTCCTTAGTCCATTTTACTCAAAACTACCACCACTGAAGGGAAGCAGAAACAGTCATGTTTAAATCCTAAACAGTAATTAATTTGGCAATTGAAAAACTAGTCATCTCTCAGTGACAATATAATTGGTTTCCTAACACAATTCTTGAGGGTTCCTTGAATTTTACCAACACCCTTCTGAAACTCCCTTAAGACTAGTACATAAGATAAAGGTTTGTATGCATTTTTCTTAGACAGCAGGTGGAATAAATGAACAACTAGAGAGCAAAGGCCAACTATTAATATCATAGAGGTTTAGGGTCTAAGGGAGAGCCAGGTGTTGGCTGATGAAAAGCAACCATAAGACAAGCTGAAAGATTGTTTCCTGGACTTTTAAAAGCCTTCATGCTTGAACTTCTCTGACATTTGCTTTTGGATCTCATTACATTTTATTTTATACTTTTTCAATGGAAGTTAACAGTATGATCCCAGGGTTAAGTTATGTACCTTACTGACTGTGAGATACATCTCTCAATTTACCCAAATTTCAACCCATGAAACTTCATGGATCTGAGGTGGTAGGGTCCTATAAATGAATGCAAGTCCCCATAAGGAGCAATGCCCCAGCAGCTATGCAATGCTGTGCAACCTCTCTGACCCATTGCACAATGAAGAATTACAGACATTTTTAAGACTACTCCAGTTTAAAAAGTGCTGTTTAAAATTATTGCAATATACACACCAATAAAATCAGTGCAAAATACCAGCGAGGAGACAACAAAGAGCAATCCCGATGCCTGTAACTAAGCAGATAACCCAGGCAAAGAAGCAGATCCTGCAGGACACCTGGAAGAGAGAACCCTCCCAGGCAGTGTGCTTTGCTGAGCTCTCCATAATCCTCCCTGAGAATAACCCATTCTCTGGTCTGCCACCTTTTCCTGTCCAGAGCACGAAGAGTTCAATGAAAGTGTCTGAACTTTGTATCAGGATAAGAGTGTTTTTTTCAGAGACGGCAGTATTTCTCTAGGACTCTGAATTATACCTGAGCAAAGCTTAAATTTAACATTTTGTTATTTACTTCCCAAGTGAATGTCTAAATCTCTATGTCTCGCCGATTTTTTAAAAATATGACTAAGAAAATTGCTATCTCCTCTAGAAACATAGTTCTCACTTAGTTTGCGGGTGCTCGGAATGTTTGAGGTGTAAGTTAAATTGGAATTGTGCACTTAGAAGGATTCGGATTTTTGTATTTTCTGCAGGAAAGCATTGGAAGCTCTTCATTCCAGGCTAGTAGTAGCAGATCCAGAAACACTAAAATCAGTACAGTGCTTTTAGATCTGAAGGAATATAACAGCATATGTATGGAGATACACATTTCCAGGACAGAGATATTAAAATATGAATAGTAATACACACTGATACAGTAATTCACTTCTGCGGTCACAGACCACAATGATGAAGGTGGGAGAGAATTCAGCTACAGGGAGACTGTTAAATTCAAAGTTTCCTACCATCAGTAAAAGGAAAGGAAAGGATAACGAAGAGTTACGCAAAGTCAGGACCCCAAGAAAGCATTAAATATAAACCAAAATAGTGTTAAGTGATATTTGACAGACTGTGTTAAAAAGAAGAGGTTGACAATGAAGCTGAGAGAGAGTATAATCTAAAATTCAAATACAAAAATCTTCTAAGAGGGAATTAGAGTACATGAGCAGAAGTATGTAAAGATGTAATACAGACCTAGGGCCATCTTTTCATGTGTTGAGTAGTACCTTACCCCACAAATTAAGCGCCTTAAGTTTTCCATTATTTCCACTGTACCTGGGGGAGGAGCAAACTCACGAGAAAGTATACTGGAATCTCCTTATTCTACGGGTCAGAAGACTTGTAACAAGATTTCCTTTAAGTGTCTATGTTATTTTTCACCTAACTGCTGACTTTTTAATCTCTTCCAGACCATAATCTATGCTTTGACCTGTACTAGGGATACACAGAGAAAAAAGGAGAAAATTTTTGAAAGTACTCAGTGCTGATGCATTGGTAAATTGCTTGGGTAACTCCTACATAGAAGTGAAAAGAATCCAGATTCCACACAAAATATTTGAAAGCTCTTATCTTTCTTTCCCCTTTATATTTATTTTGGCTTTTACCCTTATTTTCTTCTCTTTAAACTTTTTCTAGCTTTCCCTTTCTGCTTACAGTAGTTGCCTTCTTACTCTCAAGCGCTCTCTTTCTCTCTCTGTGCTAATAATCATCAAATTGCTATATTCATAGAAGAATGAACATTGAAGTTTGACTCCACTTTTTGAGTTACCCCTAGAAATTACTGTAGAGGACATCTAAGGAAGTACAATTACATAACATACCCTAAAGGCAATTAATAGATGTGATGTAAGCTGGCCAAGACCCACTAAAGAATATTTACTGGAGCTTACTAAGCCTCGGAATAGCCTGTTTAGAAAGACTATTCCTGCACGAAGTGGTACACACACGTACATATTCTTTAAGGTCAAATCGCAACTGCAGACAAAGAAAGGTGATAGTGAGTTCCTTCCGTATTTCTGAAGGAGCCCTTAATGAGTGCAAACACATCTTGGGTTCACTCTGCTTCTGCAGCAATTGAAATAAATTCCACATTTCATGGAATACTTAAGGGCCATCTAGTGCATTATGCCTCCGGGCTTACAACCTTCTTTGTAATTTTTGAGGATCAAGAAATCCTCAGAAGGGTGGCAATTTTGACAACTTGTTATTGTGTAAGAAATTAGAATAACAATTTACAGAGCGTGGCCATATGAAATATTCTTTAGATGCTCTTGGCTCAGAGTAAGCATGAGATTTTTGAAACTTTCAGGCCTTATTGCCCAAATGAGCCAGAAATAGCCTACATCAGGTGTGTTAAGTTACCTTGCATGTATTGCACATCAAGCATATCAGCATGGGGAACTAGAATAGAAAATTCCAGCAAAAATTCCATGTGACTTTACTTCATGTTCCTAATGCATACATATTGTTATTCCTTGGAGTTTTCTTCCTCAGTGATAAAACATACAAATTATTCCCTTACATTACTTAAACTTGCTTACAAACTTAAACTTATGCCAGGAAAGTCTTTCCTTAGAGTTTGCCAAAAACTTCCCAGATTTGTGTATTTCATTATATTCATACCACGACATCCATTTTGAATGCCCATGGAGCACGTTTGTAAAGACTAGCATTGCAACACTTGAAAATTTTGTATTTACTGATTACTTTCCAGGAAAATGAACCATAGCCCTTTAGTACATGATGTTCCATGGGTTTTTTTCAGTAGTATACCTACCCCAGAAAAATACCAGAACACAAAAGCTGTCTATTTCTTTCTCTCCTTGCTTCCTACTTTTCTTTTATACCATTTCTTCTGTGCTGTGGAAAATAGGATGTATTTTCCGGATTAAAAACTGTTTTTTAAGTTCCCTCTTCACAGAATATCCCACTGTGCAATGAGCTACACACAATCTTACTGCTATCCCAGGAGAGAAAGCGTGTGTGTGTGGGGAATCCTACAGTACCTTTGTCTCCTAACTAGATTATTTATAATTGTGAAATCTGTGAATAAACTCCCTTAGGAAATATTAAAAATTGATCCACTTTGGTAAATCACTATTAATGCTTTCAACTAAATAAATTAAATTAAAGAAAACAGTCATATTTGTATGTGGCTTGCCTGATGGGCAAGTAATAACATCAGCAACAACATCATCCTTACTTTGTTGTCATCTTCATTTTTCAGTTGCTGAAACCTCTCCACTGTAAATAGAAAGACACGCTGAAAAATCAGAAGAAAAAGAATTAGCCTGCCCCATAGTTTTTTGATTCTTCTCTGCTTTGCCTTATTGTTCTCCACTGTTGCATATACTAGATAAACATTCTTAAATTGAAGGAACAGCCGGTTCCTTTCCCTTCCTCTACAGAGGGATAGCACAATAACTGTGCTGAAGAAGGGACCATCTTACATGTTTCCAGAATTCTCACACAGGTTGTTTGTAACTTTCTTTGAATCAACTGAAGTGCCTGTGGGAGTTTCTTGGGCTTTGTATTTTTAAGCAAAAGGCCCTAGTATGTAGTATTTTGGAAATTATTTATCAATACTTTTCTCAATTTATACATTTCTTAGCCTAAAAATGTTACCAAAATGAAACCAGATCTCCCCATAGAAATTTTTGCCAGACACTGTCATTGATTCCATATTTTGTTGTCAAAATAAATCATATCGAATCTGCTATTACGGCATTTTCAGTGTGAATGCTGTGAATCACGTCAGTCCATGGGCTGTGAAGAATATACTCTTAATGCACATTTCCTAAGGCTCACCAGAAACGGGGGATGTAATAACTCTGTGACAACACACAATTGCACCAACACAATAGATGCCTGAAATTTGTGCTTCTAGTGATATCACTGGTGTGCGTCTGTTGTATAGCTGGTATCTATGTGAAGTTACCAAGTTTAGAGTTTTTTTGCTTTTTCCCCTCAAAAAGACATTCCCAATTTTTTGTTACTGAGGAATAACTCATTTTTAAACAATCAGATAGCAATATTTAAAACTGTAGGCTTCAGAAATCTGTAGTATAAAACCAATTTACATAACATTAATTAAGTTTTTAACCACCTGACCAAAATTTAATAACTTGATTCTCTTTTGGAGGTGTTCTTACTATGTCAACACGGTGCACAAATTAATATCGCTGTTCTGATTAAAAATCAGAGTATTTTTTTTTTCAGAGCATTCTGATCTTAGCAACCCAGGGTGTGCTGAGCAATATATTCCTTGCGAAGATGGTAAAAAAGCCACCTTCTTCCTTCTCTCTCCCACAAAATAGTAAATTCAACTTGTCCATTATGAGTTTATTCTAGTGATACAGTAACAAGTATATTGGTGTGGGGATCAGAGGCACACCATTTACTAGTATTATTTCATATCAAGATACTACCGCGGGATGTTTCAGATGGTCCCGTTACAAAGAGTTCTATACATCAATGTGTCTTTATCTCACTGGCCTGCTAGAACAATGCTTTTTTTGGAAAAAAAGCAATCTATTTTTCAAAAGTAACAGATGGATAAACAGATGGGTGGAAAAGTCCACTGAATAGTGTGTTGGCTGCCTGTCATTGCCTGTATGACAGCCAATAAATATCATATGGATTAAACCTGTAAACTAACATGTCCCTATTTAATGAATTCTTTCAGAATGGTACATGTTTGCTTGCCAATACCCATATAAACGAAATGCCACTTTGGATAAAGTAAATTTTTGCAAAGAGACCAAACACCTAAGCACAGCTTGTTCTAAGATCAATAACCAAAAGCAAACAGGAAAGSAAGCCCCATGGTGAAGTGTGTACATTTTTACAGATTGTCTACGAGAAGGTACCTTTTGCACACCTGAACGAATTCCTGGAAAGAACTTAAGCTTCAGTATGTTTAGACTTAGGATAATGTTTTCACACTGCTTACATTTCTTTTTGTGAGAATTCCATATTTTTGGTTTTCAGGCTTGCAGAAAAGCAGAGTGCTTAATTCAGGAGCCAGTCATGAGATACCTACCCACATCAGACCAACAGTAGACTACATATTTTATCCTCTTTTGAGAGATTCTCTCTATTTTGGGCTAACATAAAATTAATGAAACAAATACTGACATGACATGAAATTCTATATTTACTGGCACTTAGGCCTTTCCGTGTCACATGCATCTTGTGTTACAAATGACGACAATTTGCCTGTCTGCCAAAGCCGGCATGGTTGTGAGGAATGGAAGGCTCCTGCTCCCTTTAGGGTGTTCATCAGCACAGAGATCATTATGTGTAAAAGGGTAGTTCCTTCAGTTTTCTTCCAGCCTACTGTCTAATATTCACGGAGTAATTCCTAGCTCTTCTACTGAGACAGAGTAGATAATTTTTTCCTTATTCAACAAACCATTACTGATTTTACAGACAGAGGTAAAACTCTTACAGGYTCAGTTCCACAGGCTGCAAAATGAGATGGAGAGAGACTAAACAATTTCCCCAAGCTGCAGTGAAAAATCTGCCTTGAAAAGGAGTTCAGTTCTCCAGGGCAATGCTCCAAGGCCTTCACCACACAGGAACCTTATTCCTGAAATTTTGAAGAAAGTACAAAAGCAAATATTCAGGCTGAATAATGACATGTGAATTTAATTATTAAAATTGTTTCACTTTAAATAATTTTTTACAGGGAGTAGAAATAGATTTGCTGATTTTCAAAAAATTCTTTAAAAACAGTATTCCTGAAAAGAAAATGCAGCACTTGTTGATGTCATAAGTCAATCATAAAATAATTAGGCATGCCAAGATGGAAAATAATACAAAAAGAAAACAGAAAATAATTTCATTATGAAAATATTAGCTCAATACCAATAGATGGGGTGAATTTCAGTAAAAGTTTCTGAAAATGTATACAGTTACAAAACACTGGGAACGATATTTTGCAACACTATCAGACATACAAATACAGATGTGTCCAGCAGAATGGTGTGTGACAACATGAAACTGATTATAATTTGAAAAGGAAATAAAAAATCAGTAGAAAAACCCTGAATTGGTTAGAAAAAAAGATTTGACCTAAGGAAGACACAGCGAAGAATAACTTTGAAATTTAAAAATAAATTCTGCCATATGAAAGTATTAGTATGAAGAGATCTTTGCCTTTGCATAACACCTTTTCCCCGAGGAACTCCAAATCCTGTAAAGAGGTTAACTGCTTCATGACATATTAATTAGTTTAATATAATTTCATTTATATCAAATGTGGCTAATGTGACATAATAGGAAAGAAACCAGCAAACACTTTAAGACATTCATTTTAAAAACTAAAAATAAAAAAAATGGATAAAGAACCTGATCAGTTTAGTCCCCCAAAGCGTCTGAAGAGGAGAAGTGCAAAGCGTGCAGAGGAAGATCCAGGCTGCGGTGTGCGCCCTGAGCGCAATGCAGTCATTGACCTCCCCAGACGAAGCCAGGCTCTCAGGGCTACAGCAGCAGACTAAAGGAATAAACCACTCGGAGGACGGCATGTGCCTGGTACCTGCAGAACAACATCACATACAAAAACCGCAAAACACTGAAGTGATGTAATGAGCAAAACATATGCAAGACATTTCTGATTAGCAAGGCTCCTACTCTGCTACAGGAGTTGGTCCTAAGCAGAGACAGGGGATGATAYAAAATTGGGCAATCCATTGGTGCAGGATTACACAAACATACGTGGTGCTGAGTCCTTAGCGTGATACAATTAGTTGATACCTTCTTTAAAAGCATCACAGAAGCCTGTGAATATCCTTTTTATCTTCAGAGTTTTCCTCATGAGGCTCTAGTACAGCCAGCAAGACCRTAACGCGAAATAGTCCTCAATCCATGCTGGCTCCGCTCCTCGTCAGTGTACCCAGAAACAGGTAACTTAGGCTTTAAAAAACAGCTATCATTTTTCCAGCCTCTTTGGGCATATGAGGCATGTGTTTGTGAAGACATTACCTGGATTCAGTCTTGCCTAGGGCTGGAGAGTTCCCAAATGGTTGGTTCAGTTTTCTTAGGCACTACAGCAGCCTTTTGAGTGACTGCATACCTCTAGATCTGAGTGAAGGGGTGAATTAAAAGTGGAATATTCTCTTTTAGTGTAATATTACATGTCTATGCATCTTGCTGTACACTGAGTCATCCCTCCATGTGTGAATAAGGCCCATGTGAAGGAGCTTCCCTACTCTGGGCATATTACTGTGACTGACAGAATCTGTCAGAAACCATAGTGAGATTTTTGCCCTCTTTTCCTTAACTTACATATAGCAGAGTGTAAAATTTTTAAAGTAGTAGAAAAGTTAATAAAAACACTAGAAATGTAATTAACATAAAGAAACCTAGGCATTTTACTTTTACGCCTCAAAACTGGAGAGTTTCAAATTTTGCCAAATGAATTTTTGTCCAACTCTTTTTTTTATTTTTAAACACAGAAGTCTTACATTCCAAAAATAACTAAATAACTAAATAATTCCATAGAAGCTTAGGTTAAAATTAAATGAATCTTAGATGTGCATTCTGAACTAATTTTTACACCTTGGCTGGTTAGTCTCTGGAGTCTTAGGAATGCCTGTGTCCCAGTTATTTAAGGCAATTCAAAGTCCCAAAAATCTATAGGATCCAAGATTTCAAAATACCATCACAGAGTACAAATTTACTCTACTGAATATGAGCAAAACAAATCAAGCAAGTGTTCTCAGCCTTCTGGGTACATACTGGGTACATATATAAAGCTACTGCTGGCTTGATGTTTTTGCATCCCAGCAGGGATCGGTTATCCCATGGAATAACAGCCATAGCAATGCATGAAGTAATTGTTCACACAAAAGTTAAGTACAAACAGTGCAGATTATTGCTAGCCTTTTCACACCTTTCTCCTCCTATTCTCAATTTTGATTGATTTGTTCTCAATTTCCATGTCATAATCAGCTTTGTCTTCTCCATCATCTTGAGGATTTTAGTCACTACATACTTGACTACTTCAGTCTTGCTTGTTCAACATACAGTGCACACATTTTGCAGTTAGGTGCATCCATTTTCTCCACCTCTTCAGCTTTCAGYCTTATGCACCTGCCTCCAACAGATTAGACTGAGATCCCTGGCAACTCCAGATACATTCCTCTGACAGGTGATATTAGATTATTCTACAGGTTGATGCCACCTTCAGCTGAGCTGACCTGTGAAATGGTTTAACCAGACACATAGGGAGTCCCCCTGAAACACAGCCATAGAAAATACAGCTAAAACACAATTCCCYCCGATACTGCCAACAGAGGATCATCTCCAGGGGTTCCACATACATCATTACTCCCCAGGTGGATGCTCTATTTATATACATTTATCACCACCAGACTACCGCTGACTAGTTCTGRACATAGTCTGGAGGACACCCAGAATGATTTATGTCTCTGTGGCCACATTGCTCTCATAGATAACTCCAACTTCAAAGTGCCTACAGCGTCTGGGAAGGACTCTGGGTCACCTTGTCTGTGGCGACAAGTACAGGCAGGTTACAAGGCAGTAGCTAGAGGATGTACAGCCTCATCACAGACATACTCTCGCTTCCAAAATATAGTCTACTCATGTGTTTGACCCTGAAACATCAAAGATGAGTAGCTACAGAGATGGTCTTGACAGTAAGCCAGGTGGCAAAACCTGGAAACCTGGAAAATTTGGCTTTTAAAGTCTACTTTAAATACAAGGTAGTGCTAGCTCTATCAGTCCCTTGCAGAGATGCAAGAGGCTCTTTTGATTTGAATGATCATAACAAATCCTTATCACAGGTGTGTGTTATCATTTGGAAAAATTAAAAAAAAGGACATAGAAAAATTAGGCTGTGTGCATTTTATTACTAAAGTTGCAACATTAATGTTGTTTTTAGACCCTGAAGCTTTGAGTCTCCTAACAGCAATAGTCACACTGGATAAAATAAAAMAACTGATCAGTATCCTTCTTTGTAAACCCCTTTGTTAAGGGGTTCAGCATCTGAAGTGACAGTAACCCCTGATATTGCTGTTTTTCTTTCCTTTGTCTTTTTTTTTTCTTCTTCTGTATGTTAAGCCATTAAAACTATCTTTCTAGGACAAGACAACAAGAACCTGCAGGAAAATAGTTTGTAACATAYGAGCAATGTAGGCTGATACAAGTTTCATATTTCTTATTTAAAAGTCTTGGTGATTCACGTTGAATTTATTTGTTGATAGAATAAAAACAAAAGCTAACAAAACTCCAGAAAGTCTGCTATTCAAACACCTAAAAATGAAGATAAGAGCATGTGGGGATTTTCAGGGTGTTTAATTCCCATTATTTTTTTTTTTTCAACTTCTGTAAATAAAAAACCCACCACTTAAAAAACACAGCTCTTCCTTTATTTTGCTTAAACTTATTGGTTCTAATTAGAAATGCTGCAAAATCATGAATGGAAGGCTTAATACATAGTGTTTCTGGATTCATTCAAATTAAATCAAGAAGAAAAGGTCTCATATAATTCTCAAACTTATCTTGGGGTTCCAAGAGGTTCAACAGAAACTTTGAACTTCGGTGTGTTTTTCAGGCTGAATCTCTAAAACTTTCCAGATTAACCTTTCAGTGTATTAATAACAAAGCTGTTTAAACAAAACTGCCATTTTAAGAATTGAACCTTCTATTACAAGTACATGCAATTTGGTCTTCCCAAACATCTCCCTAATAAATCCCTTCCAAGCCTCCAAGCCATGATTCAGAAAGAGAATAGTTCAGGGGTAACAGCACGGTGAAGCCTTGAGTCATGCACACTTTGTGGAAAGAGTTGGTGTTTCATTAAGTAATACAGGAGGAAAGAATAATTGATAGGAGCCTAGTCAGCCAAGAGAGAACAAAGCCTGCATTTGTGATGTGTGACTCAATGCGCTCTTCAGCAGCAGCATTACAGACAAACAGCTCTCTGCAGGTTCAAAAGAAGTGGGGTCTGTCGAGAGGAGAACGTGGAACATGTCTTTGGCAATTTGCTACAGCCCAGAATGTCTCTCTGCAGCATCACTCACATGTAAATACGAGTTATGCATTATAGAAGAGAATTCAAAAACAACTGGGGCCTCCTTGTTACTTCTACTATGCTATATATACTAGAAAAATAGCACTATATAAACCAAAACACCCTCACAAAGATAAAAGAAACACATTAGAAGCACCACAGATGAAGAAACTGGAGTTCGGTAACGTCATTTGCCATCTCAATTGTCATTTTAGCTGCAGAAGTCCACCTGTTTCTCTACATCCCTGTTTATACACGACTCTTTCAAACAATGGCCACGTCACACAGCAATAGAAATACTGAGATTAACTAATGTTGTTTTTAATTAAACATTAACATAGACGAGAAATACTCCTTGGCTTTCTGGGAAGAAAAGGGGTAYGGCGGCTATCATAATTGCCAGGGAAAACAGAACAGAGCAGGAAAAAAGTAGGTGACTCTACCAACATTTTCCGTCTCCAACTACTCATATATCAAACATAAGTACCAGAGCTCCATTAAGTAGCACCCACATAATCAAGTGGCCTAAAATGAGAAATGRACTTCTTTCAGTTCATTCCCCTGCCAGTACAGAATAATTCCTTACATGATAGTTGTCATTTCTTCATCAAGTCTGATTTTAAATACTCTGGCAAAGCCACCTCCACATTTTCTTTGGAAAAATCTGTGCATTAACATAAAGTTTTCCATTAAATTCACCCTTATTTTAAAATCTATTTATTCCATTTTTTCCCCTTCAAACCACCCCAAATTCTCCTCCCTCTTGGTCTTTCCACGTTCCAAGTCTTTATATTTAAATATCACAATTCTCTGCAATGGTCACTTGTGAGCCAAACACTTAGTTATCGGATGTGTACAGATGCAAGACAGCATTGCAATAAATGTATGAGCAAGTGCAGTCCATTATCGTTGTTCACATTTGAGAGTTTACAACCTGGCATCTGGCGACTGAACCTACAGAAGTGGCTCTTACACCAATACGCTTCACCTTTGTACTAGCTTTTTTGATGTGTTTTTTGACCCTCTTTCTGGTTATGCTTTCAACTGAGAATTTTGTGTAATTTAGTGGCCTAGGGCAGTAGGATACAAAGATGGGATTTTGGTGAGACACAGAACAAGAAAACGTAACTGGAAAATGTGATAAATGGTAGGCGTAAGACTGCGTTGTATTTACGCTAGCATCTTGATGACATACGTAGGAAACATATGATCTGTGTACCAGCTACTAAACTTACCTATGCCTGAACTTCCCTTCATTAGCCTGCCTTCTTCCTCTTGAAGTAACAGGCATTGTTATCTCAAATACCCGAAGGGTGGTCATGCTAATTAACGAAGCACRATTTCTTTATGTGTGTGTATATATATATATCTACACACATAAGTATATGCATGCATACCTAGATATACACCTGCATACATACAAATAATTTTGTTAAAACAGTGCAGCTATATAAACTTTCTGCTGAGGTAAATTAGTAAGTGTAGAACTCATCCAGAATCCTACAGTATAAGACCTTTGATGCAAACAAATTCATAGCCTTCAGGAGTCATTTGCCATTGTAGCGCTCTTTGTACTGTCATTAATACCTCTGCAAAATGGAAATTTGATCTAAATTCCAGAAGAGCTGGTCCAAATTTTAAAGAAAAATGAAACTGAGATGAAAAAATGGCCAAAAACTCATTCACTTTTTTCTGTATTTTCATTTTGGAGTAAAGAAAGAAAAGCAGAATTTTCTTTGCTTCTACTTAAAGCCTGAAAAAGATATGCTTGTTTTCAGATACACAAGCTATACTATTTCCTTCAGCATTTTGACTGAAAATGCTTTGCATTTTCCAACGGTCATCATTTTGAAGAGGTGTAATATTTTCACTAGGAGTAAGGTAGTTTCCAACAGGCTGTACATTGTTTCAGTAACCTGAAGAGAAGAGAGGGATAGGATTTACATAGGGGAAAGACAGAATTTGAGTAGAAATACTTTGGCTCTCCGTAAGCAGCAACTGAAAGATACTACCATGTGAAAGCTGATCCATGTAACATGAGGTGTTTATCCCTTCAGTCTACACCTAAAGACTCCAGCATCAATAAAGACCTTAACAGTGGTAATTAGCACCATTTCCAACAAATTACACGAGTTCGCAATTCATTGCTTAATTGATACTTCATTCAACAGAAGGTATTTAATACTCACATAAACCAGAATTTTATTAGAAATATGGTGAATGTTTTATTTTATAGACAAAGTAGCATGTTAATAAAGACCGAGTTAGAACTATGATCCCATTTTGAGACTATGCTGGTGTAATGACAATTTTGCAGCAGGAGCTATATTGTAATTATACTAATAAAAGCTTTGCTGTCAGTTAGTTCTCTATATGCATGCCATTCAGATGATAGTAAGTATTTACATATTTATAAATAGCTACATAAATATGTAAATCTATACGATCCACTTTCTCCTGGTCAGAAATTACTAAAAACTATGACTATCATTTAATTAAGAGGATGAAGTGAAACAGAAGCCTCCTCTTCCCCCTAACAAACACTGGAAGGCGAGGGAATTCAAAAATACTATATTTAGTATTTCAGACTAGTTGAAGCTTTGGTGTGCGGCACTTCCGCAAAGCCAAGCAACTTATGAAATACGGACTTAGGCATCTAACTTCCAGCATTCATACCAGAACATCCCGGTCTAACTGACTTGCCACCGGCCAGCCAGGGAGGCAGGCACTGAGCTGGGAACAGAACCCACAGCCCTGCCCAGTTGTCCTCCTACCCTCTACCACTGCAGTCTGGTTAGCAATAAACTTACTTTAAATTAATCAATACATCAGTTAATAGCAATTTCATGATACTCTATAACACCGTATTCCCAATTTAGGTCTTTTGAAATGTCAAGTAACCAGTGAACCGTGTAGCATGGCAATTTACATAACTTTTCTGCTAGCTTCAGCTCTATGGAATAAACCGTACCACTTTTAGCAATGGCTTGCCTTTCTACAGTTTCTTCCTCAATTTGAGAACTGCATTTCCCTTTTGATAAGAGGAAGAGCCTCATTACAGTGTACTGGAAATATCTACAGCAGATGGACTGTTATTAATGGGAAGGCAAGGATAGGTTTATACAGGCAGGGGAACCACAACTCTGTTTTTAAATACAGAACTTAATTCATTTAAATAAGGATACCTGGAACTTTACAGAAAGCAGCCTGCTGAAACAGGAGATAACACTGTTATTTTTAAGTCTTGGAAAAGCTTAAATAAAGGAAATAAAATATAATTAATGAAATGTTGTGTTTTGCTCTCTGCCAAGATGACAAAAGAAAACAATAATATATTTCTACAAGAACATATTAAACCCACTCATGAACTAATCTTCAAGGAAAGGAATCTTTCCCAAAACAGCCACTTAGGTTGAATGGAAGGAAATTATGAAACTGAATCACAAAGCTGTAGGGCTCATGTTCATATTAAAAAGAAAAATAATAGGAACCAATCACCTACTCTCTGTCTTCTGTGGCTGCTACTGCTTCTTACTCATTTTTTTTTWAAAAGAAACTAAGCAGGCAAAATTAAACTCTTCCATTAATGAGTTTGTGTTGACTCTTGTGAAAAGAATAGTGACGACTTCTCCACAGCTCTTCACAGTCTCTATTTTTCATTTAATGCATAGGCTTAAACATCCTGAATGACCAACTGAATGTCCAACGAAAACATTTAATCTGAAAATATTCTAAATAAGTTTAAGCTTTCAAGCAYTTTTAATTCTTAGGTGAGTGAAGCTTGCTAAGAAATAAACATTCTTCCCTTTTCTAATTTATTGTTCACAAAATGCATTTTTGTGGTTTGCGAGAATCGCTGTAGCCAGCTACATACAGACAGCAAAGTTTATTTCATTAAAGCTACCCACAGTGTTGGGCTGTACCTGAATATCAGCACCTACTTATCTACCCYTCTGGCTGTAAACAGCACTGAACATAGTAAAAATGCACCTAGAGATATCAGTAAAGTATTTAACTTCATTTATTAATTTGTGCAGAGATAGAGAAAAATGAGGACTTGTGAAAAAGTCCCATTCAAAGACCTACGTTGATTGCGACAAAGTTTTCCGTTTGTTTCCCTGCAGATAACTCAAATAAGGAACGACCACGAACAAAATACCCATCAGAGTTTGACTCGTGTTTTGCAAGCAAAATGGCAGAACTGGTTATTTCTAGACGAATGCTGGTTTGTTCTCAAGGAGCGCAAAGCCGTCCCTTCACTGAGGGAAGCTCTCCACCTTCTCTTTTAGGTGAGGACAGAGCAGGGGGCTGGTGGCCCATGTTGCTGCTCGCGTGGGYTTGCCTTGCAGAGCCCTCCGCTGCTGCGGGCTCTGGAGCGCTGCAATTGCCAGACAGTTCTGAGCTTAAAGCACAACTCACCTTCTGCATTATTCAGTCTCTGACCACTTACTCTCCAAACACAGAAGACAATCCACACCAACCTCACGAAAGGAGCACTTAGCACCAATACACCGGTTTGCGCAGAAACTTGAACTGTCGCAGACAGCTCAGAATAGCAGCTCCCCCAGCAGCGATGTCAGCGGAGGACATYGGTGGTGACAGATGAGAAGAACGAGAGGACGCCGGGGTGAGCAGCGCAGGTCGCAGGCAGCCTGCAACGCAGAAAAGAGAGGTCATAAAAATAAAACTGTGCATGGTAAAATACATTAAATAATTTATTAAAATATTAAATAACATGCTCATTTCTGCATGCGGACACGCGCTTACTCACACTTCATAAACTCCTGGTTGAACATCAGAAGGAATTTCCTATGTGCATTTAATTAGATTCTGAATATATTTTCATACGCATTTGGAACATTTCCAAAATATGAGGATTATGATTAAACATATATATGAAATTTAGGACATTTTTGTAAATAGGATTTACATCTTACCTTTTCTGCATAGTGGGCCTTGTGATGGTCCACTGGCTGAAGAACTTCTGGTGGGAGCTGTACCATTCGTTTATTATTGCAACTTGTGCAGCTCATTATAACGATAAAAAAACATTGAAGCTGAGGGCTTTCATCCATCCATAACCCTATATATTTTTTTAAGCTAGAGGCTAAATCCTTTACTGAGATTTTGATAGATCTTAAGGAGCTGTACTTTGTCCCTTAGAAACAGCTTTTTAATTAACTTATTTATTTATTGATGAGTGTAATATGATAGGAAAGAAGCAAGGGTAATAAGGAAAGCATACGTTCCCAGCCTACTAACCTCTGCTATTCAATAATGCACCAAAATCCCCTTAACTTTCATTTTTTCTCTCTCTAGATAGATAAGGCAACATGTTTTACATTCAGCATGGAGGAAAAATAAACATCCTTGCCAGCTACATTTCTGCAGAAAATGAGCCCTAGATCAATAGATTTGTGTATTTACAGACATCTGCCACAGATGATGAATCCTCCAGTAGATTAAACTCAGAAGAAATGACAAATAGTTGTTGGCATGCTGCTGGAGATTGGCGACGTCGTCATTTCCCATGAAAAAGTACAGGTTTCTAACAGTCTTTAACCTCGTTGGACAAAAAAAMCCCAAACCCCAAACTATACTATTTGCCAAAACTGTACTTGTCTACTTTTTTCTGAATTAGTTTAATATTGCTTTCCTGGTGTCCTCCACTGCTGCTCATCACATACTACTATAAATAATTCTAGAAAGGAGGACAGCGTAAAGAAAATTGCTATAAAAAGATAAACACAGACATTGCAAAGAAAACAGTTAAAGAATATAACATGAATTGGCATTTAATGACAGTTTAACATGCTTGCAAGTCAGCTGACATGCTATTAAGTAGAATATCATGGATAAAAACCCAAGGTGYTGCCGACTCAGGTTAGTATGTTCAAGAAAAGGATACTGTGATAGACATGGTTGCTCTATCCCAAACGCAACATAGTCATTTTAACACACTGTCAAGCTAATAAATTTTGCTCAACAAGGGTTAACAGCTCTGGTTCAACTAAACTGCTTTCATTTCCAGGACTAACATGTCATCTGCACAGGTTTCTCTAAATCAGTTACTAAAACAAATTCCTATCAATTACAGATCATGTGCATTTAAGCTAATTCTTTATTTTAAGTGAAATCACACCAAAGTCCCGATTCTCTTTCAATGCAAATCATGTGCTTTTCATGCAACATTCAGGCATCTAACAACTCTTCATGCCTGCTTACCTTACCTAAGCATTTTGCTGGCATAAGGAAAATGACATTTTTATGCTGTTGGCCCTGCTTGCCATAAAAAGCTGTTACAGCACGCACTGCCAAGGCAAACAGTCAGCTACAACTCCCTTGTCCTTAGATTTTGGAAAGGAAGCAGTGGCTGTGGTGAATGCAAATAGAGCTAATAATTATTATTAACGGCAGCAACCGGGTACTAGTCACACATTCTAACATTTCTCAAGTTTTCTCACAACGACACTTTAAAGCCTKAGAGCATTTCAAGCTGCTGGATTTAACATTGGGTCAGACCCCATATAATTGCTAACTGCCCACCAGTGTAGCATAATTTGGGCAAAAAAATGGAAGCATGACTCAGGCGATTTGAATTATGTCTTGACTTTAATCACTGAAAGTGATATTCCCAAAGAACTGTCTTTCAAATTAAACACTTCTCCCCATTGCAGAAGATATACCCCTCCAATTTAACCTGCCCAAGAAAAGTCATGAGCAGTATTCTTTTTGAGAATGATAAAATGATTCTCCTTCTCCAATAATAACCCTCAATCTTTATCATTACCCAAGGCAACTTTAAATTACACAATCACCAATTATACTGTGTACCGCTAGAGGTATTCCTCAGTCTCTTAATATCACTGAAAATCCTTGCAGACTTCAGTCCACAGCCAGAGCCAGCCGCAATCAAACATCCTACTGCTTTGTCACACAGGATTGCTTTAGGGACGGGATGAGCAGCTAGTAACCTATGGACCCAAATCTCCAGCTCCCCGAAGCACTGGCAGTCTTGTTCCAGCAAGGTGCCTCCCATCGCTCAGGAAGCTCTTCCGGAAATCTACTGACTCTGGCCATCAAGACCAAGGAAATTGCTCATTGGGAAAGACTGTGTTTACAAAGCTGTATTTATAAGTATTTTCATTCTTTAATTTAATTCAACAATCTGTCACCTTACTGGGATATAAAGCGCAAGAAATACTTTTAAGGATCCATTTGTAAGGTTCAAGTTTAAGAGAGGCTTTTATGCTTCAGAGAGTGTAAAAATTTGTGTGTTGAAGACAACTTCATTAGCTGATAATCACACATAAGCAGCAAGGGCAACAAACCCCCTTTTCTTCCAATTCAAACCAGCACCATTGCATGTTCTTAACTGTGGCATGACTGGGATTCACAGATACTAAACATATATGACAATTAATACAAACAATTTGGCTCAGATTTCAGTTTGGAAGACATTTAGGAGAAGCCCTAAATATTATATTATGTTCTCAAATTCTATGCATTAATTTAAAAACAAAGATACCTGATCCCTGTCTATTGTAGTCCTAAGACAGTAACTAGAATTGTAGCTTTTCAGCAGGCAGTGCTCAACAAAAGCCAGATAATTGTGTGAATAAATGAAAAACCAAGAGCATCTCAAATGGACTAGAGGCAGTAATCTATACAGGGAACATGCATTTCGCACAGCAGCGAGGTGTGTAATGGCATACCCAGATGTGTTCTATGCATTTACTTCATTACATGGTTCCATAACAATTCCTCGTAAACCGATAATTAACAGCATCCTACAGTAATTGAGATAGTACATGTTGGTACCATGAAAGAATAATGGCATGTAAGCAAGATGACAAGTACAGAGGCAGTCCTGTACGCACACACCTTCTAGAGTGGCAAACAGAGGGCAGGGAGAGAAGGGAAAGGGCTGAAAATGTCAAAAAATCAGAAGTAAGGCTCCAAAAATGACGTGGCTATCCTAACAAAACAAAAAAAAAAAAAAAAAGAAAAATAATAATAATAAAAAAATATTACATTTGGTTATCATACATACGTACAGAAAACATAAGGGGCTCCAATTTGCATGGTTTCTTCTGCAGCCTGGAAGGAAAAGGCTGGAAATCGACTTTAATGTCTCAGGAAAGCTGAGACTCTCRTGGGCATGGGAAAACTTGGAACATCATCAATTACAAAGGTAATGAGTGTTGACAACACTGAATCTGATGTGGTGACTTGAACATGGAAACATTTCATAATTTTTATATACAAAAATAGGTAAAATTACAAGTGTGTATTTCACTTAGTGAAAAGAAAAACTAACTTAAGCAAAAGTATTTTACATCCTCGTTGTTAAATTAAGAGGAACAAAAGATGAACGCATGCTGTGGAGTGCCTGTTCTGCAGGCTATAGGAAGTGATTGGGAGTTAGGCGAGTTCATGTGACACGCTGTGTAAGAGCGAACATGATAGTCAATAGCTCTATTCAGTAGCCAACATTAATTCTGTACTCCTAATACAAACAATGAATTCAAAGGAGAAATGATGGCGGAAGTGATTAGATCTGTATTTTCTCATCAAAGTTAAAAGCTAAAAAAAAAAAAGGGGCAAAAAAAAAGCGCACTGTTTTCTTAGCACAAAACTATATTTAAAGAAAGGAATCAATTGCCTTTCTCAGGAAAACTAAGTACTTTGCAACTTTTTTTTAAAAAAAGCCTGCTCAAATGRAGCAGAATCCTGAAAACTAAGCTACGACTTGGATAAGCTGAGTAAAATATTTGCCAACTGTAACTATGGAGGTGGCTAATCTGCAAAAGAATATTTYCAATATGCTGCTGAATTACTGAACTAATGCAAAATGTGGTATTTCCGGAGGACTAYGCTCCCATTGGGATATAATTGGATCTAATGGTCACTGCAATTAATTTCATTCATTATTTTTTGTCTCAAAGAAAACTGCTTCTGGTTCCAGGAAAGTCTCACTTAATTTTAAAAGAACAATAGCTAGCTTGCCCTGAGGAAAAAAAAAAAAGTTAGGAAATTCAAGCAGCATCCAGAAAATACCCCCTACGCTCAGCTTGTGATACGTTGTTTTCCAAATAACTAGAGCTCTATTAATAAAGCATTAGCTAATAAGTCAGTGCTCTAAAAAGTAAGATATTGTAACATTTTCAGGGGAGGCTCAGATTTTAATCTGTGTCACTCATCGCACTATCAGCTACAGCAGCGCTCGTGCCCAGGTGTGCAGGCTGCAGCCCAGCGCTGCCGTGTTTACTTACGGCATACACAAGAAAAATTGGCAGGGTCTGGTGTGAAGGCTACCGTGACACATCCCTGATCATCCCTTAATTACACTAGTTTTAGAATACTATTAAGTGCAGTACAACTATACGGCAGGGTATTTGCCAAGCTCATTTAATTAATCTAATGTTTTATAATTTCGCATCACCTGCTAGTTTTTAATAGACTAATTAATAGTGATAACTACAGTATGTGTGCAGTTTAGGTCTCGAGCCCACGTTTTTTAAACCAATGGAAGCTTTTCATTACTTTTAATGGGCAGCAACAGCAAAGACTAAACACCCTTTCCTCTCAAATGATTTTTCTGTCACCCTCCTGCCCTCCCSAAGAGAGGCAGTAAAGAATTATATAGCCGCTTCAATTCCAAGAATTTTTTTTTTTTTATTTTCTTAACTTTAGTCTTCTCAAACCCACTGCCACCATTGTTAAGCCATTGTGAAACGTAGTGTAATATACACCAGTGGACCTGCCTCTGCATCAAGAATTTTGTTAATTCAGCATTATCGYGTTTAGTTACTACCGTATGAGCCCAGGCAGTCAGCCCGGGCTGCCCCACACCCGGTGGACCCTGTTTTGCAGAGTGTCAAGTCCTTGCTGCGTCCACAGAGACCCACCCACCACCTCCGCTCGCCCTCTCAGCTCTCGTTGCCTACCAAGACTTCAACCCCCTTTTCTATCACAACTTTGAGAAACGGGACATTTTAGAAATAAAGTATAACAAAGCTGTACCCATAAGTAAAGGTTGCAAGATTAAGCTCTCAGATTGCGCATGTATTAACAGGCATGCATGCGTCATTACTCCTGAGAATATAAGTTTTGCACTATATTACAAAACAGTTTTTATGATATCTTCATTTTCAGATGCTTATCAGCCAGGACTGTCAATASTTCTTATTTCAGTTCTTTGCAAAGTCTATGAGAGATATTCTTAAGCATGAAACTACTGATTAAAAAGAGAAAAATACATAATTTACAGGAAAGGCATGTAGAAACGAGCTTAAAATAYAGTTTGAAATAAAATAGAAGCTTTTCTAGCCTGAATTGTTAATGACTAAGTTGTCACTAAGCTTCCAGACATTTTAGTGTACAAGTTATATCACGATGCTTCAAATTTTTTTTTATAGTTACTAACTTGTGATATAACCTTGTTAATGTTATGTTGCTATATTAATGTTAATAGTATAACTACAGCTAATATAAAATGCTAATAACATTATAAGTCTAGTAGAGACTTATTCTGAGCTCTAGTACATATTCAGTGCAAATATAAACCACAGACAACCTAAAACTGAAAAGCAGATCACATTTTCTTTGTCAGAATCACATCCACAGACTCAAACTAATGTGGCATGTGAAGAAATGACAATGGAGTACACTGAAACCTAAGTTTTTACTCAGGTATTCTAGCATGTATGAATTCTAAGATGTGATTTATATAGCACCATTTATTTTCATTCCAGTATCTGTCGTATCCCTTAATGTTTTACTGTGTATGCAGATTTTTCCACCAGCAGAGAAATTTTTTTTTAATGAATGTCAACAAAAATAYGAAGTACATTTGCCACTGTTATGCCTGTAAAAATCATATGGCCACTAAAGAATAGCTAGAATTTTTATACATATATATTTTATTCTAATAATAAATTACATGTTTGAGAAACTTACACAGAAAGTTTGTTTTTCTATCTTTTGAATTAGGTATCTTGATTGAAGTATCTCCAGATAAGAAAATGACTCACCCTTTGTTCTTTTAAAATTCCAGTTAGCATAATTTARAACAACTACTGACCTGTAAAAGAAGTTATCCACATATTTTTATCTTGTATCTTCATGTTGACAATAAACATGCTGTTACTATAATCATTTGCAGGTGCACTCCAAAAAGAACAAAGCACAGGTATTCCCAGGACAGATAGAGGGAGCTGTATCTCCAGTTTTACTCTTTAAAGAGACAGCTATAAACAAGGCGTCAAGTTTAAATTTGCAAACATAAAAATAAATTTTAAAAAACATCAGCTTGTTTTTTACTATTACAATCAATCAAATTAGGCTTTAAAAGCATCAGGAAAAATATAAATTGCCTAAAGATCAAGGTACAATGAAAAAGTTCTATTTTTTTATAAACATAGCTATGTCAGTRTGGTAAGACATACATACAACCCATCACTTGCTCTGTTTTTTTACCTCAGATTTCCCATAAACAAGTATTTGCCCCTTTTCCTGTCTTAGTGATGTAATAACAATATTGAAAAACATGGCATGTCATYAGTAAAATATGTCAAAAAGAAAAGTATTAAATAGCATTAATTTTAATACAGTTGGATGGACATGTATTACAGTTTTCTGAAAAAGAAAACCCCTTCCCTCTCATTCATTCTGGGATAAGCTTACAAAGGATTCAGAAGGGTAAACACAATTCTAACTGCAAAGGAGACAGAGGGAAAAATATACAGGGCTGGATTTAGAAGCATATATACCTTCCCACTATAACCTTTGATTATGCACTAGAAACCATGCTCTGCACCCATGTACAGAGATTGAACTATCTCACTGCTACTGCTTCCCCCAAAACAGGTAAAATTAGGCAATGAACAGAAAAAGGAACAGAATAYTGCATATATGAAATTTTGTTAAAATTGGATGTCAACCTTATAAACTACATTTTTTTTCTACGATGTTCAACTTTACCGCTTATTTCTTACCTTTTAATTAAACATATTTTTCTCTTCTATCTTCTACAGGGGCTGGGAGAAGGGGAAGGGAAGAAGTTGTTCTACATTCATTTAAATTATTTGCAAGATTCACTGTAGCACTGCAGTCTTAATTAATCCACAAAATCCTGCTTTAATTCCAGTATACCTCARGTGTTAAGGCCCTCCACATTTGATTACACTTCTGAAAGACTTATAAATACGATTGCATATTATTCTAAGTTACAGATTAGATTTAAGCAACTGCTATATGAAAAAAATAAATGTATGGATATAAAGATTGACTCCCATATTCCACTGAACAGTGTTTGTAATCCTGGTGTAAATGGTCCTAATCCTCCTGAAAGGCCCTTCCTGGGGAGATTTTGGGGCACAAGAAAAGCAGGACTGAACCCTTTATTACTCTTGCTAGAGGTTAAGTAAGATGGGCAACAACAAATTGGCTTATGAGTTCATTACTTGTCTGTTTATTCAAATTCCTCTCATTTTTCAACAGTACTTTTGCACAGTGACACTCCAAACAATGAGTCAAGACTGCAATCTAGGTTGTTCTAAAATTTAAATTAATCTAATAAAATCACCAACAATCTGCATCTAAGACTGCTTATTGCAATCATCCCACCCCTGCATGTCACCTTTCCTCAGGGCATAGTTCCTCACGCTTCCTCCCTCATAGTGCTGTTCCACTATTTAGGAGCATAAACTCTCCAATTAATATCATKTCACCTCCAATACAAAGAGTAATAWTAGAGCAATTATATGAATCGTTAATAATCATAGAAATGATACTCTAGAAAGCAGCATGCAAAAAGTCTGATACAATAGTTGCTACCAGAAGAGAGCCACTTGCTAATAGTGTTTACTGAAGTCGGTATTTTCCCCGTTCGTACCACATTAGGAATCCTCTCCTTCTGACTTCCATCTGTCAAATACCTCAATAGATCTGTACAAAAGCTGACATTTCAGACTGGGATTTTTCCAAGTCAAGTGGCAATCTCAGCAGATGTGACTATAAAAGACTACTGAGAAATTACTCAGCTGTAAYAGTTTAAAAAATAAACTGAAGAAAGAGGTATTAATTCCTTATATTACTTGAAAATGTTATCATTAAGCCTTTGCATTCTGAAACAATGAAACTGATTCTTTTTCTTTAGGAAGCAATAGGGAAGTAATAATTGTTGGTAGGTCCTCATGGGCTATAAATGCAGCTAATTGTGCTTATACTTTAAAATGATATTTTTTAAAAGTACTATATTTTTACTATAAAAACCTTATTCACAGGATAACTGTGTCTAGTTTTCAAATAATTATTCTATGCAAATCTCTTCATCAGGTAGGTACTTTTGACAGCGTATCCACTCTTTACGTTAACTTGGATTAACCAATTAAATCGCATTTTCTAATAATTTCAAAAGAAAGTATGTTTACAAGCATATGAAGCAYCTCATAGCTGGTCTTTATCCTTTTTAAGAATTTTCCACACCCTTCTGAAGTACTAACATGAAAAGATATACACTTWGGCAATATGCTCTGCGCAAACATATTGTTTGGCAACACTGTCATCTCTCCACAACTACCACTTGATATTCTTTACAAATATTCTATATATTGGATGTTTCTACTCTTTCCATCGAGTACAGTACCATGGTATTGCCACATATTCCTTGTAAACATGGTCTACAATCTTGTTTCTTTGTTGTTGATAGATAACCTTGCATTTGGCTGTATTAAAATACACATTGCTCACACAGAAATGATATACAATTTGTATCTTGACAGYATGACTTGGTTTTCAGTGAGACTAATTTTCTACCAGATACCGTCTCCCTCACAAATACCATTTTTGATTATAGTAAAAAAACATTCAGTTTTATTAACATGTCTCATATACCATATTAGGAAAATTTAAGATATGCTATGTAGACGTGTCCTGGAAAGAACATAAAGACCTAATACCCTTCACATAATATAACTTCACCTACTAAATGAAAATGAAATGCTTAAAGATACAAGAACACTTTGACTAAATATTACCAGAGCCTTTTTCTGGGAAAACCAGAAAATGCTGTTTTCAGGCAAGCAGTGAGGAGACCCTGAGAGGAGAGAAAYAGATCCTCTGCAGAGCAGAGCTCAACGGCTGATGCACTGCCATGGCTGCGCAACTCCGACCTAAAGGTAAAGAGAAGTCGCTTACTTTCCCTAACTGAGGGAGTGTATTTACAAAAACTGATATACAGTAGTTCAATTGTCATAAGAAACTGTGCCTTTGAAATTAGAGGCAAGAAGAGTGGATTTTAAACATCGTTTTAAGTATAAGGAATTTTAAYGCTTTCATATAATTTCTGGGATACAGATACTTAACTTCTGCTTTAACTGGATGGTCTTTTCCTGAAGTGTGTTCCCGTACAACGCACAGCATGGCACTACAACTCTTCTAAGCCTATGTTGGAGGCACAATTTTTCCAACCTACAATTAGAGTACATTTCAATATGGAATCTTAGCTAAAAATAACATTAGCTATTTATATTTAATGTTTGGATGAAAAAATATCTATTTAAGGTACAGTCTGTTGTCTCTAAGATGTCAACAGTAAGTAATACTATTTGAAGTGGAATGTTTTATTTAATAGCATATATAATGAGACTAGTGGAAAAATATTGAAATGTCAGAAAAGTATGAAATGCCCATCACCATTCGACTGTTATTTCAGATTAGTGATAGATGTTATCATGTGTATACCTAAGAATACATTACATGACTCAGCTTTACCAAGGAATTAAACAATATTCAGATATTTCAGTATCTCRTATATTATAGACAGTGAACCTAGATTTCAACTTGTTTGTGTCAATATGACCCAAAAACCTCCTGTGAAGTAATCATTTACATGAACATAAAGAGGATGCTTGATGAAAATCAAGTCCAGAATGATCTAGTCCGTTCTCTTTCAGAAGCTAGTGTAGTAATCATTTAGCTCAGAGTCAGAAATTGCATTTTTTATTCTACCAGCCAAGTTTCAGGTTCATCACAAATTAAATCCTGCTACCGATTTGATTATCCAAATAAGGACTTTTCTTCCCTGAAGAGATGAGTCAGAGGTCAAAGAAGTTGAAACTTACACTATTTTCTAATCACTTTTAACACACAAAGATAGCAAAACAATGGTCTTTTAAGATAAAATATAAACCCAAAGCTAAATCCCATTCATATTAACTTACTAAAAAATAAATTATGTTACATGTTCTACTACCTCCAAATAAGAAACTGGTGTTACAGTGGGCCTTTTATAAAATAATTCAATACTTACCTAAGTAGCACCTCTTAATAAATGACCACCAGCAAAGGAGAATACTTCATAAGACCCACAATACTCCTTTTTTGATGGGTTAATTATAATTCCATCAACACCTAAAAGTTGTACTGGATCTATGCACAGAAGTTAGGGTCACAGGAAGAAATTCAAACGATCAAGCACAAATTTGACTGCTTGCTTGTAGCATCCAAGTGCAAACAGTGGTCTTTTAAGTACCTTTTTTCCCCAAGATATATTTATTACTTAGAATCCATATTATTTAGAATCTATTATTTAGAATGCATTATTTAGAATCCATAAACATTAAATAACCAGGTGATCACTCAGAAGTAAATATTTACTTATTTTAAAAAAAGGTAAGAGCCCATTTACAAATTCCTGGATAGAACATTACATACTGATATCAATTTATTTAAGAACTAGCTCTTGTCCCACAGGCATTCATGCAACAAGTCAATTGAGATACAGAGACTTATATATCACGAATTCTTAGGTTACTTTAAACTTACTCTAGACTAAACCCGCCATCTGACTTAGGTGTGTGAAATCTACCCCCATAAAAATGTGTCTGTCTCAATCAGCTACTGAATTTAGACTGTTAATGTCAGGGTTTTGAATTTAATCTAAAGGAAATACTGTAAATACATCAAATCTGTAATTTTTATAAACTTAGATGCTCTTTTTAAAAAGATGTCTTTTTTGTATAATTAGTGACACTCACTCACCTACATTTATTTTACCTTTTGATGCTCTACACTACATCCTAATTMAAAAGAAGCACAAAGGTAAGAAAGAAATGTTTTCTAACAGCCTCCATTTTATTGTTCCACTTTGATAGTATCCGACCAGTTAGCCTTCTGGAAAATAAAACTTAAGGAAATTATACAATTATATAATCTTATATTTTGTTTTAGAGTTTAAGAGCGGCTCTTAGCTTGGCCGACCTTCCTCTTGGGTTTGTCTGAATATCCTTGGCCTGGGGTGTGAGAACCTTTTTCTGTATAAAAGCCCACTTTGAGTTGGATTTTCCATGGGGAAATTCTTGTGTATCTTCTTCTTTGGAGCAATTTTTCAGAGCCTGTCTTATCTTCTGCCTTGAGCCAAGATTGTACTTTTCTGTCATGTCTATTCCATGAAGAAAACGTTTGATAATACGATCTTCTAGTGAATGAAAGGAGAGGGCTACAAGGCGACCTCCAGGTTTTAGAAACTTCTCCGCTGTCTTCAGCCCTATAAAGAGTTCATGGAGCTCATCATTTACAAATATTCGCAGGCCTTGAAAAGTTTTGGTAGCAACATGAGTAGGTCTCTGAAGCAAGTCTTTTCGTGCGTACAGTGCTGATGCTGGAAAAGCACCTGTCATAAATTTTAAAAGGTATATGTTAATATCTTATTATTTCTACATTGCTATCCTGACATTAATCAACTCATGCATGATGACTTTAAAGGAAAGCATACTTACAACTGAACCCTGAGTGGTGAGGTTCCTTCTTTATAATATATCTTTATTTTCTGCTTTGAATTCACATTTCTGAAAGTAAACCCTACTAAACTGAGCTGGCTTGCAGTTGAGTGTTGGTTTTTCTCCTAGAATCTTTCATAGAAATTCCTTCCCCAAATGCTTTACAAAGTTAAAATGCAAAATGATGTCTGAAACCAAGACAAGCAAAAAATGAAGACGGGCTAGATAAGTCTCACTTTACAGCTCAGTGTAGTCAATGGCAGTTCAGTATTTGTCATGGTTTGTTTTATGCTTTTAAGGAAAAAAAAATAATATACGATGGACACTATTTTAACTGTTGCCCTCTAGATWATTATGCATTTCTTCACAGGCAGAGATAAGATGAAGATGATGTCTACATGGTGGTAAGTATCTTTCAATGAATTACTTAAAGCTTAAAAGAGGCATCCTGGTTTTGGGATAAAACTTGTGGACCACTACACCTGTGTTTCTTCAAATCTTCACAAAAATACCTTGATAAATTTAGAAAATGCAGCTGATACTGTTCCTTTTTCACGTGCCTATACAGCAGAACATGTCAACATATGAGTTTGTTGGACAGAAAATCACCAGATTAAATAATTTTTACTAGATGCACAAAACTCCCTCTTGCTTTCTCCAAAATTCTTATGAGTTATACAAGTCTCTGTAGAGACTGAAATTTTGATAGAAACTTTAATATATCATTATTTAATGTATTTYAGACTTGATTCTTCATTATCTGAGTATGGAGCAAAAAGCTAGAGAAGCCAGATTTGATGGATCAAAGGGACTAAAGTGCAAGAGTTTTACAAGATCTGTGAAACCTGAGCAAACTATTATGTAAGTGAGCGCAGGAGTCTGGTAAAGATAAATTGAATGAATAATGCTAGCGCATAACTGGAAGGAATTATTTTTCCAAACAAGAGGGCCCATTAGAGATAAGGCAATACAGCTGGCATGTATGTATTAAAATGCCTTAATTCCATGCCAGTGCTAAACTACAACATAATAAAGCAATGGGTTTGAAGTAAATGCAGTTCATAATCAAGTAATTGATATTCTACGTAGTGGAGTAAAAGAAGGGAACATGGTAACTCTGAAACAAGTTGACTAAATTCACATTTACACAGGTGATTGAAAAAAATTTAATAGAGAGATAATCCAGTACATTGGCACAAAATAATTTATTAGTGGAATTCTTGAGAATTTTAAGGGTAAGATTTTACTTATGTCAGAAAACGTAAGTGTTTGGCATCATAAACACACAAGCGATCATCAGTGTTCAGCAAAGGGAGAGGCCAATAATGGGATTTAAAAATTCAATCATTATTAACAAAGTTATTGTCATGTATGTGATGTATCTAAGATGCGCTTCTGCATACTCAATTTTCCCAACTACATTCCCTACCTCCTCTGACTCTAACGCTAACAGTTCCTGAATTAACTGAAGAGACCCATCGTAGCTGTGGCTGTTTCCTATTCCTATAGTCTGAATCCTTCAAGACAGAAAGTGGCAACAGGATCAACTTCTCCCAACACAAACTACTGCACAGGAATTTGTGGCTTTAAACTCTGTTTCACAAAACAGAGTAAATAGATTTAACCTGTGGGAGCTAGGCTCCCCCATCACTTACAAACTCTAGAAAAAGTTACACTAGCTAGCTAATATAATTTCCATCTTTGCGAACATCACGTTCTATACTTTCTATCAATCACAAAAAGAATATATATGCTCATTGTAGGAGTCACAAAGCCTGTTTTGATGAAAGAGCTGAACTAAAAGGAGAACTCAAAATTGCAGAAGGTAAGATGTCCCAAATAACCAACTGACACCAAGCTTGTACTATCTGGCACAGTATTTGTTTTCGTATTTCTTTACATACCTAAAAATGTATTCTTTGAAAACAGAATCCTTAAAACAGCCATTGACTGCCATTTGTGTGTGAAGAAAACTGTCTCTTAATGAGTAACATAAAGGAATGCTGTACCGAGCAAAATAAACAGTGTTCTTTAAATGGTCAACTAACAGCTACAAACACTAGGAGTATGCTCAGAACCTTGAATAGTTATTAAATGAAACAACAGGGTTTAAAATGAGCATGTAACGTATCGAAAAACACTACAGGACATGCATGTTTCCATAGCATACACTAAGTGACTAAATATACATAGCTTTGTATTCTCCATAAGACCTGTCTTAGGTTTCGGTCATGATGGCATTTTTCTTCAATGGAATTTGAAGTTGAAACATCAGATTCCCAACTATCTTTTGAATTCAATTACAGAAGCCATGGTCTCCTGAATAAGAAAATACTGGTTTTGTAAAAGAGCTCACACAACAAATCTATCTCTTTTTCTAAGCCCACTTTTAAAACCACTGAAAACATACCTCACTCTTCCCCTCCCCCCTTCCAAAACCAAGCCCACGGCTGTCATGGTCACTCTACAAAAACATTTGTAACTGGAATGAAAAAGCGCTGTTCCCTTACAAAATATTAGCTATTAACAAGCTAGTGGGTTAGAAAACAGGGTTCATCTTTTCAGTTCTACCTGTATTGYTCCTGCCCCTTGCTGAACAATTTACAGCTGTGACTTGAAGAGCATCAGTTTTATACTTTTGATTTTGGGCTGTTACTACCCAGAGCTGGTGTKCACTGTCTCAAAGTGGATCCAGAATTTTAAACTATCATATTTTAGCAGCCTAAGTATTTTCTAAAAATACTGCTGGTTTTCTGGGGATGATCCCTTTCTGATATTCTAAGAGTATTTCAGCTTCCAGAAGTATCACAGATAAACATGAGGCCAACCCMCAGGAGTACAGCATGTAATTCAGGTACAAAACTGACTGTGCTTCTTGATTGGGACCTAACCATAAAAACAGAAGCCTAGAATGAGATCCTTTGTTTAAATTTCCACAGCCAATCTCATGGGAATTTTAGTAAAATACTGGAAGTTTTGTCTCCTATGTCACCAAAATATCTTTTACTTATCTGAAAAAACAAGGATGATGTAAAGATCTACTTCAAAACTGGTTTTGTAAAAACTCTAAATAGACGTGACATGCTCATATCTGGCCAGAGTTTTAGTAGTCTGATCATGAACACTGCTATTTTGCAATTGTAATACTGGCTAGATAAACAAAAGAAATGAGATACTCAGGCTACCAGCATGACTAGGACACTAACAGGTCTTTGGAAGGTTCTTCCATTTGTCCTGCCATGGTTGTTGAGTGCAGTGTCTTCCTACAATAATCTTCTATGACGATTAACTGTGACATTAATTTATTACTGTGAATTAATTTATCACACACTGAAGAAAAATAAATTAAAACCCAATTATATTCTGTAAGTATAATACAACCTTACATGCCTCAGTTGAACATGCACAAACAGCACTGCGGGTCATATATAATGGTACAGAATACTAATATTCAGGAAACYGGTAAAGAAATGCAGCCACTTTGCAGCTTTATGCAACCAAAAACCCCCAAASTAAAACCAAAATCAAACCATTTCCAAGTTCAAAGACTTACTGGTCTGTCTTCAGAGACTGGGGTTAACTAATAAATGTTATCTGTGGTAGTGATTTCTGTCACACTGGYCTTCATCTTTTTAGTAAAGGCAGTAGATTTTGATCTATGTTCCAGGGGTGAAAAATTTTCCTACCCCACTCTTAGTCCTCTGGTATAGTTAAATAAAAACCTATTTGTGCTTTCTGCTAAGGCACAAAMTCTCTCACCCAGCCCCCTCCAATTACCATGACACTAAGAGAAAATCCTTCCTGGTAACAGGCTGTACAAGGTACAAAAATATAAAAAAATCTGTATGGGAAGCTTGTAAAATGAATTTCATTCATAAAAACACCACACTTCTGGCTAGCTGACTGGTTTGAAATCCCAGTGAGAGAAATTACCATTTTTAGTTTTGGGATGCCCTGATGCTACTTACACTTTTAAAAATCTAATAGATTCACATGTTGAAATGTATTGAAATTTTAAAGCTTGTGAATGAAATCAGCAACGTGCTGTGCCTGTCAATATGAACTATTAAAGTCCCCAGAGTSTGTGAGTGTGGGAGAGTTTAAAAATTAATTCAGATCGTGCACCTGTTTGCAGGAATCCGTCTGTTGAATTAGCATTGCATTTAATAAGTTTCTGTGACGCAACTAATGTCCTTTTGTCTAGGCTCCCTCAGTACAGTGTTAATTCTCACCCATCTGAAATTCAGGCAATATTATAAATTCCAAACTGATAATTAAAGTCTATAAATGTGAATCAATCTGAATGAGACTGGCTTTACCCAATGAAGTTCTTTTTAAACTTTTCAAATTTCTTTACTATCTCATGTGAAGTCCAAATGATTACATGATCTCAGAATGATCTGTTAATAGATTACATACCTAAATAACACTCAGAAAATTGAAATTTTGAACAAAAACTAATCAATAACAAGGTATATTACCCACTGAAAAGAAATAAAAATAGATCATCAGTAGTACAGAAAAAGCATATTAAAATGAGATTCTAAAAATTTCACTATTTTTACCCAGTTTTCCTGCACATCGAGTTAAACATACTGTTTCCAAACAACTCAATGAGCTACAGCAAAAGCCATCAGGAAGTACTTCTTAATTGACTTCCACACATCTATTCACAGACCTTCAGCTAAGAACTACTGATCTTTAGTATTTACAGAGCGTTCATCATTGCAGATAGCTGTGTGAAAATTATAAACAGTGAGTGGAGTTCGACTGTGCTGCAAGAAGAGATGATGGTTACATGACTGAACAGAAAACTCCTCCTTTTCCCCATATCAACTGCAAACTCCATAGCTCACAGAGATCTCCTCATTTAAATGGATCAGGAGCCTTTTGGACAACATTTAGAAAAACAAAAAAAAGCCAAAATTTTTAGGGTTTTTTGTAGGACCTTATTCATTGGCACAGTATGTAGAGAGATAACTTTCAGGCTCTATGTCGAGAAATAGAAGGAATTATTTTCTTGAGTTGGAACAAAGGAAAGCAAGAAATCACTTGGATACCTGAGTTAGCCCCAAGTTGTTGTAGGCAATCTTGCCATACAAATCTATTTATATACTTTTTCCAGGTGTACCTTAAAATTATAACTCTTGCTAATACAAACTTTAGAAATGTCTGATTGTTCTGTAGCTGTTGTGCAACTGTTTTGTTTGTTTGTTTTTTAATTACATCCTTCACTCTTATCTCCCAATCAATTAGCAACAGTAATACACATTCTAATCTTTTGGGAGGTAGTAGGAAAGACCAGAAGTCTAGCATTCTATAAACAGAAATGGAATTTTCCAATTTCAGGCTAGTCCAAATCTAGATTCACTGGGATTCTGGTTATCAGCTGGACCTTAACACAAAACTTGGGAGTTCTAGAAAATCTGAAGCCATACTAATCTATAACATTGAAAGAAATATGGACTATACATGAATTCTCAGATACTGACACCAGCAGGGAGACATAAATACCCAGCCTCATTGGCTAGGCTTTTTGCTTGTTTTCTGGCTCCTATACTAGGCAAAAGAAATTGATCCTGTTCTGGAGAGGTAATCATGCTTGTATAGAGTCTGCAAATCTAAAATGCAAGATTTTATTATTCTATTTAATATTTTATTTTTTAAAGGACTTAACATTTAACTGACAGGTCATATGTTTTACTCTGTCAAAGTCCTGAATTAGTCAGGGATTTTTTTTGTGCTGTGCCACCAAGAGGATCCTGTAGCTGTGGTCTCTGGCACTTTAGCTCTGGTTTACCTCAATAACTTCACAGATATCATTTTGCATAAGAATATAAATTGATGATAGATGATAAATTAAACAAAATATATTATAGTCACCAGAAATTTTCTTAAGGTATAATCAGTTCAAAAGCTAGTAGGATCCACCATTGTGCTCCTTTACTGAAGAAATCAAATTAAAATTGGAAGAAGTTCTACCCAAACAGGGATCAGTGTAACAGTCCTAAAATTGTTTTATCTACTTGCATACTTCAAAAAAACCCCACACAAAACATACATATTTACTGTCTTGGCAGATATGTGCTGGATTCATTGTCTTTGGCATGTATACTACCTGATGCATACCTGATTCATGCAGTAAGCTGCTCTTCAAATATAGCAGAGAGTTTAAAGTGAGAACAAAAAATCCTTCTCATTGTCACAGAAAGTGACCATTAAGTGATGACTCACGTGCAACACATTAAACATGAAGGGATCTTCAATTACCATCTTTTATGCACTAGCATTTTTATTTTCTTAGTTCAAGCTAGGGCACAAAATTATTTCAGAAGTTACTGAGCTGTTTGCTTACAGCCTATAACATATTACATCTTTAGCATAGCAATATGGTTGCTTCAATCTCAATAATGGTACACTATTTTAATCAACAGTTTTTAAAAAAGCATGAGATACATGTGACAAAACCCAAAATTACTAGTTTGTGATGTTGATGACAATGACTACATTAAAAATGTAACTCTTCAAGTTTTATAAAAGACTCATAGTGTTTTATCTCTCTGKTTTTTTTAAGATTGTTTGTTCCTCACATTCACTATATTTACAGCAGGGGCTTACAACAGCAAGCGGTGTCTTCAGGTCCTTTAATCATTATCAGCTAAACTTTGGGCCTCGGTTGACTGAACATTTTGCTCAAATATCCTGACTTATACAAATCGAAACCTTTTAATTCGTTTGTCAGTCATTAAAAGTAAGTCCCTTAAACTTCCAGTTTAAGAAATACAAGTTTTTATGAATACAATATATTTTTAAAAAGTCTTCAGGATACTGATATAAAGTTTAACACTATTCTTTAGCAAATGTTAAATTTGGATAGCCATTTTAAAGGTCTATATTCAAAGGAGTCAGCAGTTTAGACTTATTTGTGACAAGACCCAGTAATTTTCTTTTCTTGGTCAAAAAAAATAAAAATATCCCAACATTAACATATGTTAATGAACAGGATTTGTGTCTTACATTTTTCCTTGAAAATTTTCACTTGAGAACACAAACATGAAGGTTCTGGATGCGAGCACAGCTCCTGCCTAAATACATTTTGTTCAAGTTGTTTACAGTGAAGAGCAAGTAAGATGAAGTGTTTCAATAGTCGCTTCAGGCTGATCTAGTTGGCATTCACAAGGTGAAACACGCTACGTATTGCTTTACTTTTTGCTTCCTGGTTCTTTAAGCAGACAGAAATGGTCTGATTTAATTCATAATTGGAAACTGTCATGGYACTTCCCCTGAAAATATTAAAATGTAGAAATTTGAACCTAAGAGGTATATGACATATCTGATATTTGAAGGCTTATCAATAGCTGGGATAAAGAATTCCCTAGGCTGCTGTCATTCTGTGTTTCAACTTCGTTGGCAAAACGATAAATCACTTCATGTAAAATCTGTCATTAAAGTAATTTTCAAACTACAATATAAAAAGTGGGAGCTTTAAAAAAAAAAAGAGAGAGAGAGAGCTGACATCAGAGGCAGGATTAGATCCTGCATGATTTCAAGTACAAATAGATCCCTCTGGGACTTTGGGGATTAATATTTTTTCTTCTCAGCCACTGTGAAGAATTAATGAGAGTACCTGCAACAATGCTTGCAAGCTGCTGAGTTCTGGTGATGGGGTATATGCTGCGTGCCTGAACGATGGCTGAAGCGATTTTCTTGGCGTGCCTCTCCTCCCCGTATGTCCTCAGGATGGACGCAAGCGCCTGTTGATCTAAAGCATTCACAACATCAGCAGCAGTGGGCATGTCAGGGTACCTACGCACAAGAAGAGCCAATTAGTTCACTGACGTCAGTTTTCATTGACAAGAGGTGAAGCTTCATAGCATTGAGACAAAGTCAAACTCACACACTGCATACAAGTGCCTTTGAGGTTTTCAAATAAGAGACAGCAACCCTATAAAAACAGATATAGCTTGCACCTTTTAAATCCTTTTTCTTCCTACTTTAAATGGAGTTTGTTCCTTAACATAACTAGAACAGCTGAAACTTCCACGTATTACGGTAAACTATGCTCAATGAGTTGACAAGTATAAATACATTTCTGTGTCATGTTAAAAAGGAAATGCTGTGTGACTCTTTATTTAGCCAGCTTTAGAATATAAACTTGCCCCTTACGGGTTCATTTTAGTCACCTTGCATTGTATGTTGTTTTCTAGTCAGAACTGATTTCAAGGATCTTTTCTTTCACATCTCCTGCTATGAAAACAATTGTTCATGAAAATAATTTATCTTTGCTTTTCACTAAAAGGCATAAGAATTTATATCCAAATACTGTTTTGAGAAAATAGAAATGACCTAATATTACAAATGATGGGAATTATTACAATATAAACAGTATAAGCCATACATTTATTTTTTTTTTAATCTCTGTCACCTTGTTACTGAAGTAGTTCAAGGTATTTTATGAACATCATATATAGGTTTACTAATTGGAGAAAACATACAACCTACTTAATAAATTCTCTTCTACAAAGACATGAATGTGCAGAATATTTTTCAGGCATTTATTACTCTCCTGCAGTATCTTACAAAAGATAACAAAACTTAGAAATCAGAGGCAAGTAGTATCATAGCAACAACCGTAGTGGAAGGCTTTTGTTATGCCACAGGTATCCTTTGTTCTTAGTCTCCTGTTCCATGTATGTATTCTCATGGTGCAAATATAAGCCTGGAGTTCAGATTCTTGAAATCTGAGGGCTGAATCCCAGGAGGATCACGTGAGCTTTTTACACAAAACTGAAAAAAGTTAATATCATTAAATTTGCAGTGTTAAGACTTAACATTAATGTGTTAAGATAATTCCTTAGAAACTGAGTCTTCCCATCGGCTCTATATGAGCAATGAAAGATCAAATGACATTTCTTAAGACTATAGGTCATCAAAACACAAAGCAAAAATTTTCATTCTCCAAGTAATGCATTATGCAGTTACTGCCATCATCTATACAACAGAGATCTTTGGTTGTTCATGTAAAAAGCACAATGCTACAGAAATATATTAGGTTGTTTGAAGATGAAAACTGCTACAAAAATAGAAATTATCATTCCACAATTGATCTTCATGCTCTTGAATATATTAAACACCAATTCTAATAATTTAAATAGAGGTGATTTATTTAGTAATTGTTAATTTGACAACTAAGTGAGCCTGATGTGCCTCCTACACAATGTGAAAGGAAGCTTATAATATTGCTAAGGAAGGCTTACTACAAATCTACGGGCACGGAAAACAACATTRTACTAGTGTGTTAAAAGCAACGTTGCTATCCGATTTCAAGTGGCAGATATCATGGATGGGATTTTATTTATTTTATATTACATTCCTTTTAGAGACAAGTTAACTGGGTCAGATGGCCATTGCAGAAAAGAGGGAGGTATCTCCTTTCCTGAGGGAGCAACTGAACATGCTCAAGTGAAGGTTCCACAAAYAGTAAGTGTGGCAGAAAAGGAAAGGGACTGCAGTAAGGGATTGTGAGCCTGCAGATCAAGTACAGTCTGAGAAACTGCGGAAATAACAGGGAGAAGACAGGCTTCTGAAAGTGAGATACCCCTGTGACTGTATACCATACACTCCAAAAATGTAAAATTTTAATGGTATAGTTAAAAAAAAAATGTTACTGGTTTAATTACTCATCACTGGAACTTTCCTCTTATTTCAAAGAAGGAAAAGACGATAACCAGGGTTCTAAGTATTGAGATCAAAAAAAGGTTTGCGGCAAAAGACAGACAGTATACTTGTGCAAAATTAGATGTGGTTTGATGATGAGAATTCTTCGATGTAAGGGGAAAAGAAATGCACAGGGGTTGCTGAGCACACAGTTTTTGGGTTTCAAGGAGAAATATTTTATTAACAAGTACCTGTCACCATCCATCCTCATGTCCAAAGGTCCATCCTTCTGCAGGGAAAAACCTCTTTCRGGTGTATCAAATTGCATAGAAGAACACCCAGCATCCAAGAGAACTCCATCTAGAGTCCCTGGCTCAACTCCAGAGGAGATTAACAAAGCCTCTGACTGGCTAAACTGTCCTAGAAGAGCTCGAATCTGTTTCCTGTAAGACAATAACAAATAAATAGCCTCAATTTTAATTATAACAGTGCAGTGTCTTCCCCTTGTATAGCAGGAATTAGATAGTAGCACTCACTTGTCTCAGAAGCAATAGGGCTATTCCCAAAGTAATAGTTTAAGTACTTTTCATATGTCAACATTGACAATCGGTCCAACCCACCCATCAGCAGCTACTTAAGCTTCTTTAACTCTTTACCCCCTTCCTGCTGGATCTGAAAGAAATGGAAACCTGACTAAAATTTCRTTTTTTCAACAGGCAGGAACTCAAAGGGACACCTTTCATATTCAGCAGGAATGCCCTGACCACCAAGGTACCCGCTGTGCCAAGCAGGGCCCTTAGCCAAGGAGTCCAAATTGCGGAAAAGAATGAACGGTTCCTGGACCTAGAGGAGAAGCAGACAAGATGGAACACAACTGCACAGCCTTGTGGTTAATACTTACCTGCCAGTGAAAAAATCCTGGGTTCCTGCCGTGGGACAAACACCTTTCTTTTTAGTGGTATTTGTTGTTTCAAAAATAATTGGTCAAATGAGGTGCACTGGATCATAAGCAGATAAAACACTTCAGTGTAGTTTCGATTCCAGCACTTAATCAYTGGGGAGAGTAGAGTTTTACATCCATTTTTGTGCTTAGCATTCTTCTTTCTTAGATTTAAGGTGGTTCTTGCTTAATATTCCCATACTGGGAAGGGAAAGGGGCGAGGCAAGGGAGAAGATGACACATCTCTGAGGTGCCCAACTCTTTCTTGGGTGTCTAAACCTCGACTTCTGATTCTTGTTTATATATGTGACCTACACTTCAGTAATTTATTTTATCTGTCAAAATCTCAATGAATTTCACAAAGATTTAAAAAGACGAACCAACATGCTCCTGCAATTTTAAGCAGTATCTGCAAAAYACAATATATTTCTGCCCGTAAGAAGAAGCCACTGCCTCCACATCTGAGTTTTGATTACGGTTTGGATAACTGCTCCTCAGCACCATGGATTACCATTCAAATTATTACAAGGTCACTAGGTTAACTCATATTAATGTGTCTAAGTTATATGGGCAGCAGTGAATGGATGGAGAGAGCAACTCCTTTAACTGTTTCAGCTACAAAAGGACAGCTGCCCATATTTTGACGTATCTTTTGACACTTCAGCATTATAGTAATTTTGGAAAAAAAAAAAMCAACAAAAACCCAAAAAACTTTTTCAAAAGTTTTTTTTTTTTTTATCAGCTTAAGTCTAATCCTTCTTTCGGGTCAGTTTAACATCAAGACAACTGGCACTATGACATAATCTATTCAACTCCAGTGGCTACAGTTTTAAAATAGTGTATGAACAGGGAATCAGAACCTTTTCTGGACCCATCCAATAGAGTGAGGAAATGCTACCAAGGAGGGGGAAAAAAGAGAGAGAAAAAGCTCTGTTAAAAGGAAGAAGTTAAGAATGCAACCATATGGAAGAACATTTAGCTACACAATGGTATCCTCATTAGAGCAGAATGAATCAACCTATTTAATGTAGCACAAAAACTGGGAAATACCTTGAATGAACAGATTTCATGAGGGATATCATGATCACACATACGCATTTCTGAATTGATTACTGTCCAGCACATAACTAAATACAATTATTCAGCTTAATAAGAACTGACAGTTCCTGAAAAGCACAATGATCCACTTAACATATTTAAACCAATTTAAGCCATGTAGTTGTAGCTTTGAGATTATATTTCCCCTCAATATAATGAGAGGAATTTTCTTGAAAATCTGTACCACTTTGTCCAGCTGTGCAGTGTTTCTAACTTTACAACTTGTGCAAATGAATGAACTTTAAAATTCTGTATGTGGGAGATGAAAATAAATGAGATCTGGAAAAAATTATAAATTGCAATTGTCTAGTTCGTCCATCAGAGAGTAATCCATGCTATGAACTAGTGCTGTACTGTGCTACCAACCAATCTGAAAAAGTATTTTGAACATTATTTATAACTTGCTAGAAATTTGATTACTTTTCTTTAAACAAGTCTTAAGTATGTGGATGGCTAAGATGTTTGGGACAGTGGTCCCGCAGTTGATTTGTGGTCTGCCAACCCTTTGTGATTAGGAAAAGATAATTTTAAAAGAAGTATATTTGAACTAAGTTGAAATTTACTCTTTGGTAGAGATATGCTTCAGCTGGAAAATGTTTTGGAGTTTGCAAATAAAAAAAGATTGAAAAATAATTAGATTGACAATTTGATGTCAGACTTTCAGCTGCCTCAAATTATAGCCTCTGTATATAACCTGTTTGTTATACACTGCATTTTGTGTATCAATATTGGATATAGGTGTCTTGGTGAATATAAATCTTCACTAAAAATAGATGCATTCCATGAGATTATAATGACTATACTAAAATGTTCAGGCCAGTTCTCTGAATTCCTGTTTCTTTGTGGACTATAAGAAATAATTTTAAGCATCTTGGGTATCTCATACATTTCAATTAATCAAACCAAGTACACAGCTATGAAACATTTATTACCTTATGAAAGAAAATACAAATACCAACTCTTTTTTCGATAGTATAGTAACAATGATGATAGTGATGACAAGGAGTAATCTATTAGATTATGAGCATGACACATTTATTTAAAGAAAAATATTTTACCAAGCATTCAGAAGCATTTATTAGAACATAATAAAACTCTTCCCTTGTCTACTATACTTTATGCCTACGTTCAAATATTAACTGCCTGCTACACRCGATTTTCACTAAAAATGCTTAATTTAGTTTCAATTCCTTCTGCCTTCAGATTTTTGTTTACATCACCTGTAAATCCTGTTTCCAGAATAACCTCAAATAAATAATAAAAGCTGTGTATGCTACGCTAAAAATGTTTATTTCCTACAGTCACATGTCTTCTGCTTTCCCCAGGTATGCAGAAATTCTTTTTGCTTTCTTTTTCAGTGTTCCCATGTTTTCTTTGGGCTTTACAAGTTTTATGTTCCATGACCATACTCATTCAGTGTGAAAATCTGTCTATTACCATTTCTGTCTTAATATATTGCAAAAACAGTGCTTAGTGGAAAAAGCAGGAAAGGTAAACCAGGGAACATCCCTAAATACCAAGTAAAAGAGCCAAGCTTATAGTTCAAAAAAGCCCGAGAAGAGAGAGCATATCAAAACATTACAGACCAAGACTGAGTGGGGGTTTTAGGCAGGTCTTGGGGATACCATCAAAAGCTATTAAGACTACAAAGGGTCACATAAAGAGCAATTTAATCATTTTAGGTGATCTTTGAAGGTTACAATCTAACTAAATCCAATTGTCTTGCTTAAGGGAAAATATTTAAACTTAGTACTTGAACAGCACTTTACATATTCAGAATATTTTAGAAACATAAACCAACTATGAAGAGCTTTTAGCCCCTCTCTTATAAATGAAGAAGTAAGATTTGCAGGGTTTAATACTGAATGACTTGAAGATACCTATGTAGAAAGCTAAGACAATTTCAGAAATTATGGTCTGAGGATGTAAAAAAGTAGACAATACCTGTCATATGTTTAGCTCTCATCTGGCTTGTATGTGCGTGTGTGCGGTAACAGCATGGTCATTTTGGATAAATTCCCAACTGTTACAGTCAAGCAACCTCTATTCTCAAAATATTCTCAAAATATTCAATATGCTTAGTCTCTCTTTATTAATTTTTACATTCTCCAAGAAAAAAGTATTCAACATTTTAAAAGAACACTGGGAACACAGAGAATCTAGCAAATTTTAAAAATAATAAAAAGTTATTTCAGTTGCTACATATGTTGTTGAGGCCTCAATAGGTTTTATTGTGCAACAATCTCAAAAGCTTGCAGAATTGTACTGTTTGGTACAGTTGGAAAATAACAYAGAACCTTGGGTTCAGGACCCTTTGTTCAGGTTGTAACACAGTATTTTATTATATTATACTATGACACATTAGCATAGTAATTCTCATAGACTGCATTGGATCCACACCTCCTAATTAGCAGAATGAGAAAGTTCGAAGTCTCCTAACGTATTTCAGGCTCTTCTGCTTTCAGTTAACCTCTGGTACTCTACAATGCTTTATAAAAATATTTCTTTTTAATTTTACTCAGCTGAGAGGGATGCACACAGGAAAAAAGTAAAGCATGAATATAGCTTCTACAAAAAAAAAGAAATCTTTTCCCTTATCTAGTTTCCCTCTGTTGTCACAGGGGTTGCTGTGACATCAATCATTCAAGTAATTTCACAGAAAAGTATGATTATACTTTCATTGTGCTTCAGCATTTTTCATGTGTATATAACAATACTTGTTCCTGATCTTTCACCATTGCTCCCCTTACAAATTCTATGTATGAATACATAAAAAGTCGGGAAGTGATGATCCCTTGTCAACAGTGAAAACTACCTTCTACTCCACCAGAATAAATGGTTTCTTTGAGAGAACTGGAAAAAAAAAGTTTTTTAGTTAGCTCTTCCAATGCACATCAAACAAGGAAACCAAGTGGAGCTTTGTTTGATTCAGTAACTCCACTGAGACTGCCAACAGGGGTGCCAATTAGCAGCAGCYGTAATGAGGATATTGGTACAGACCTGGTTTGATGTCATTGACTCACTTCACCTAGATCTCTCAGCAGCTGTCAGATAGCTGTGCTGGGAGAGGCACACCTAGAAGCAAACCACAAAGTACTCCAGTCATAAATTCTTGGAACTTTCACCATCCTGCCTATGAGCACTACTCTGCCTAAGTGCAACAYCCCTCTCAAAAAATGTATCTGAATATTCTGTAAAAAATTTTAAATTACCTTTGACAAATAGGAAATTGGCATGGTTTTCATGTTTGCAAAGAAAAAAAAAATAAAAATTATAACATCGATCAACTTATAAACAAACCTTGTCATTACATTCCTATTTTTACAAAAAATTAATTATAGCTCTGGAAAAAGCCCATGTATCTRTTTGAGAACTGACAGTTCAGTCTAGGCCGGGTTTTGTGCTACAAAATTACAAAACTAAATGTCAGCCACTGATTAACAGAGACCTGAAAACAGGAAGAAGCACATGTAAAAAGCAATTTCCATAGAACCAAGTAAGTTCATATTTTCAAATTTGAGGGCTGTAATAATAATTTTATTCTGTGTGTTAAGATCACAGAAATGTCATTGTAAGTCTCTATGAATTCGTAAACATTTACCTACCACGTACTCCCACTTAAGAGTAGGGAACACTTAAAAGGTATGCATACATTCTAAAAGTTAAATACTTTCTTCCACATAACACGAAGACATCACACYAAAAAAAMCCCAGCAAAACCCCCTTTTTGTATTAACCTGTACAACACCGAACATCTCACACTATCAGAACTACTATCCCAAAGATGAAAATGCTTGCCTTTCTCTGTCTCCTCTTGTCAATTGCCCATCTTCTATCTCTCTTACACAAACCCTTAGGAAACCAGTTATTTCTTGCTTTAATTGTTCTCCTGCAGCTTCCAGCAAAACTTCCTCTTCTCATTACTCCGCTACAGATTCCATAAAACGATGCTGTCCTTTGCTCCTCGTGTCTCATTGACTCCCAAGCACCAAAAACTGTTTCTAACAACCTCTCAAGCATACCTGTAAGAAATTTCAGGATGACTCAAAACAGATTGCTCATTATTTTAATGTTCATTTTTACTTTTATATAAAGTATGCGTTCCACTATTCTGTCCACTAACACAAGCACAATTTCAGTAAAAACTACTGTTCTAAATTGAAGGAACTATAAACACTGTCCCAATTAAAGGAAAAGATATAATTACTTAATCAAAACCACAAATATCAAAGATTATTTCCATAGAGTACATCAGAAATCTTACCATATTAGACATCTTTCGTAGCAGATATGTTCAATTCCATCAAAAACAAATATGAAAATTTAAGTTCCTAATGAACAATGTTCCTCTCTGCCTAAATTACAGATTAAGGAGGTCATTTCTTTCTGGGCAAATGAAAGACTAGAAGAATAAGACTAGTGATTATTGAGGCAAATTTCAAAATTATATGCCTCCCCAAAATTTGCAAAAATATATTTTTAAGTTTCCTAAGTAATACAAAGTTTTGCTGAGTATTAAGAGCAAATAATATTATTTTATGCAATTTTCAGCTAGCCAGAGTTAAAACCTATGTTATAAAATATGTAGCAGTTATGCATGCCACCTTTATTACATAATACATGTAAAATATGTAATATGCTGTCATCATTCAGATGTGCCAAGAAAACCAAGCCATTAGAATGATTTGCTTTTCATTCGTGACCCCTGACAGCTCAAAGGATAAGACACCACCCATCAGAAGACTCAAATATTTCTTTATTACCTTACATTGCCCCATCTGGGGATTTTAGTTTGAGGTATATGTTAGGTTAGCATTCACAGCAAGAGGACAGTCTAGCTTTACAAGGTTCAGCGGACATAATGCAAGAAGAGTTGAATACCTGTTTCATCATCTCAGGTCTACCAAACATTCTTTCTGTTTATTAACACTGATTTTAACTTTAAAGCCGATCAGCTTCCTTTACACCTCTGGCTCTTCTTGTACTGGTTTGCATTCCCTCTCCCGTTCCCACACAACCTCCAGGGAACACAGTGCAGCACAAATAAAGATGACAGAGCAGAGAACAGTTTGCTGGGCAAACTGGCGGATCAGGTAGCAAAATCGCCAGATACACTTTCAGAAACACTCATTTGCCACGGCCACGGGAATGAAAGCRTTAGGAAGAATAATTGAAGAAAATGGAGATGAATCACAGAAGGATTTATGGTCTCTACTGACACAGGAATGCCTCACTACAGCAGTTCAGGAGGGTTTTGGTTCTACAAGCAGAGCCGCCATTGCGGTTCTACSCCCATTCAGCCACAAGCGGGAGCAGAGAGGCTACAGCATAGCTCTGAAGCAAGAAGAGACCTACGCAGTAATTTCCACAGCCAATGAAACCACGCCACCCCATCAGATCCAGTGTGTATATATTATGTATAAATATTACATCAATGAATCTGCCTGTTATTTCAGATCTCCTAATACCCAATATTACTTTAACAATTACTGCAAGAAGTTTTGATGGTCTTGTAGCATTTCTGCTGACAGTTTGCATGATCACTTTTTAAGGGTGAATGTTCATTCTCATCATTCAAGTTCTATTTCTAAGACAGTGTAAGAAAAGGTAGCAAAGCAATCCTTAGAGTTGATAAACCTATGCATTATTTCCTTATTCTTTCTCTACTAGCATCTTGAAAGATATTTGTATACCTGATCTAGTTGAAGATGTCACTGCTCATTGCAGGGGGGTTGGACAAGATGACCTTTAAAGGTTCCTTCCAATCCAAACCATTCTATGATTCTATGATGATTCCCCAACCACCCACATATAAATTCAGGCTTTCATTAAAGACACAATGGTGCTTCACTGAACTCAAAAGAAATGTTGCTACTGGCCTTAGAAGAAAGAAAAGTTCTGTTTAATTCAGTTGCCAAAACCCTGTGGAATACAGAAAGAAATTCTGGATATACATCAGCAAGTTGAAAAGTACAAACTGACATCAGAAACATAATAGCTGTGTATAAATATCTTTCAGCCCATGAATACAAGAATACTAAAATCTGTAGCAACAATCATTGCAGATACATTTCTTCAACATGCATGGAATGAGTAGATCACATAATCTTTTTCCCCAGTGTTAACGCGCAGTCTCAGAGGAATCTGAAATTATATTCAGGGTTTCAGACTGGGGACAAGGCACACAAACAGATTTATCACTCAATCAGATTTACTGATCAATTACTGATCAGTTGCGATCAGCTATGTATAATGACCAAAATACCATATATGAACCGTTATGTTTTCAAAAGACAAGAACTTGTCTCTCCTGTATGTTAAATGAGCAAGAAAAAGTGTACTTTCAACTGCTTTCCCTCCCTGCAACATTTTGGTTTGTGCTGTCTAAATATGTTTCTACTAAATCAGTAATTAACAATTCTTTGCATAATATGGATATTAATGAAGAAGGAATTTTTACATGACAGAATCTCAGATCAAGTAAATTATTTTTCTAGCAGAGAAAGTTAAATCATTACAGTGTCCAGTGCTTTCTCCTCTAAACTCATAATTTCAGAAATACATAGTAATCTGTTCATAAACAAAGSATTATGAAGAAAGTACAAAATAATCTTGTAGTCAGTTTCCAAGATTAGAATACAGCTATCCAACTTCCAAGGGTATTCATTCATTAGCTGAATAAAAGGTTTAATTTTTTGACATATTTATCTGCATATAAAGCATTAACTTGAAAATAACAGAACGTACACTGATGATTTAAAAAGCGTGCAATGAACTGTCAAAAGGCTACTCCCACCTACCCCCACACATTCAATTGTTTTAAAATTACTCCGATTAGAATTTGATTTACATTTTGTAACACTGTTATAAAAACACAGACATATCGCCTGTAAAAAGCATCTCTTTTTCCTCCCTGCAGAACCAAATAATGAATGTAACTATTGTTAAACTTTCTTTAGCTAACAAAGCAAATTTACACAATACTTTTCCACATCATAAATTCTGGCACTCTAAAGTGCTCTATTCATGAAGCGAGCTTGCTCAAGATTGTGCATAATTGTTGCTTTGACAGACCTGCTGCTACTGATACTTGGAATATATTTGCATAGCCTTTGCCTTGTTAACAAAATATGAGTCTAGACCTTGAGACTCAGTGGCAATACTACGACATAATAAATGGAAAAAACAATCTAAGCCACAGAAGCATTTTTTCTTTTCTTAATTATTCAGCAGCTGACAGTATTGGAGTGGCCTGATAAAGCCCTACAGGATTTTTATTTCCTTTGACAAACTATTTCTTTGTTTGACATGGTAGTTAAACCTTAGAACACTAAGGATGAATACACCTGGCATCAAGAATTTATTACAAATGAAATAAGTAACTTTTTCTTCACTCCTGTCATTCTTATCTAAGCTATCTCATATAAGAGCATGTCTACATTCCTAACTGACTCCCCCCTTACACGTTAAACTATCTGCCCATCACTTGGACAGCGTCACATCTCCCARCTATATGCTCCTCATTGTCGGAAGGAGAAATATGAGAAGCAGAACACAAGAGGAATGCAAATAATGGCAGAAGTGCAGTAGGGGCATCACTCAGCTGGAAATTAYAGAAGCCACAAAGCTTTGCCCTTCTGTATCTTTGCTTGTACCAGGTCTTATCCTTTTTGAGACAAGGGAACAAGAACTGTGCATAAAATTAAAAATACAATCATATCACGGGTTTAAATGACACGCTAACATTCACTCTTCTATTCTCTATTCCTTTCCTAATAGTTTTTAGCATGCTCTTGTAACCACCAGTGAACACCGAGCATTAAGCTTTCATAGAACTACGTATTATAAGCCCATTAATGACTGGTCAGCTCATAGCCATCACTACATAAGTAAACTAATATGTTTTTTGCCACATGTCACTCTATACTTAACTATATGTCTTTTCACCTGCCTGCCTTGTAAGGTTTTGCAGTTCTTCAGAATGAGCTTTCATTTTTGCCATATTAGGTAACTTAGCCTAAACAACAATCATCAGTGATTATGCCACCAATTCACTGTTTTATTTAGATCATTTATGAATAAATAGGTTGTGTATCCTACCCACATATCCTTATGGTACTTCACTGGTGAGCTCATTGCGTTGAAATGAGATGAGTGTGACCCTTATAGCTAGGCAGAAAAACCTACGCCAGAAGACGACTTTGCTTCTATTACCCATTCTTTACACAAAATGGTTACTTTACCTTGTTAAATCGTACTTGTTACTTCTAATTTACAAACTGTCTGAAAATATAAACTCTTCCATCCCAAATTACAAAGCATTTCAAATCAAAATTAAATCTATATTTACTTCTCATAACATTGCAATCCATTCTTGGAAAGAAAATCATGTACTTAATCCTACTGAAGATTATAAGGTTTAAATGCATATTTATAAGGGAGTATTTTACTAGTTTGTCAAATCAAAACTTTAACAAAGTCAGGATTTTCAAACACTGTATCTGAAAGGTTACGTACGTCCCCTAAGATAACAGACTTTTAGTTACACTGGTAAGCATTAAATTCTGAAGAACTACTAAAGTTATACAAAAGAATGGAATATTAAGAACTCTAAGAATGCTTCTGATTTAAAATGCTGTTTTAAAACACAGTTTGGCAGCAATTCACTTTCCCAGTAACCTTCAYCTTTCTTCTAATTTAAAAATTTCAATTTCAGAACGCAATCGTAAAAATAAAACTGGTTTGTTTAGGAGCCATTAACATCTTGTTGCTCTGTAGACACCACCTGGTTAGCATCCACGTAGAATCTCACAGCCAATTCTAATATTAAATTCTAATTCTGTTATCTCATTTATGAAATCTCTTGTTATAAAATCTGGCAAATTTAGCTGCATTTCACCAGTGAGTGATGATCTTTTCTGACTGTCAGTGTTTCGTATATTGACATTTTTACTTCATACAAGTCATGAGATGCTGCATTCAAATGGACTTCCCTCCTACAGAGTGAACATCCAGAAATTGTGCAAATTATCTTTTAACTAAATAGAGGAAGTTAGAATAATTAATGTTTTTGGTGAAATAYCCTAATTTCAACCACCTATATTTTTTTATGTACAGAGACTACATGCACAGTCTAGTTACTTGCCACTGCAGGTGACAACAAAGTCTGAAGTTGTAAGTATTTGAAGAAATAAGAGAATATTTAATTGAATAATATTTGGTCCTGGAAGTACACATGCAATTTTAAACTACTACTCTGTTTCTCTCTACTGGAGAGGGAAAACATATCCAGTTGAGATTCATTAATTAAAAAAAAAGCCCCACTTGTGAAACAAGACATCCAGAGGTAAAACAAAGCAGTGAGTCACCTCCACCAAGTGTAAAAGGTAACTGAACAGTTACATAATCAACACAATCTGATTTTTTCAAGCAGCCAAAATTAATAGCTTAAGTTAAAAAGATACCATATAGAAGAAATAATGTGGAAGTATACAAATGTGACTGCCAGGCTATCAGAACGGAAGCTGTTGCATAAGTCCATTTAAACTATCATGAAACATGACCCTTAAAAACCCATAAGCAAAAATATTTGTAGTCAAGTTTCTATTAACCTAGAAGAGGCAAAGTCAATCTAGTTAATTTTGTTGCAAGTACCCCAGTAAATGATGACAAAGCTCATAAAGAAATTACCAAAGAGAAAAGTGATGAGTTGAACAGCATCACATGTGAAATCATGTACTGAAGTGCCAGAAAAACACCTTGCATGAGCTGGAAGCTCATCATCTGGGCATAACCGTGAGGAAAAGGAATGTGAAGTTTTATTTGACTATAAAATGAACAGTAAACAGTAGTGCGAACACAGCCATAAAAAAGGAAACAAAATCCTAGGATGTACAAGTCAGAAGWCTTTTCATTAGGAATAGAAAAGTATTAATGGTAAGACTTCATCCAGAGTATTGTAYGCCATTACGGGAGCCTTCTCAAAGTGGAACTGGCACAGAGAAGCTCTAATAGGATGACTAGAAGAAATGAGAGCTATTATTATGAGATGAAAGTATAAAAAAACCCAAACTTGTTTTGCATACAAAAAAAGAAGGCCAAGAATAGATATTAATATTCTCCACTGAGTATTTTAAATGCCAGAGAGAGAAGAGAGCTAATAGACATTAATCAACTATTAGTTAATTTTATTCAACTAAAATTAAATTAGGTAACTGCTTTAACCGGAAATTTAAAGTAAGTTTCATATAATGAAAAATTAGACTCTAGAATAGCTGGAGCACTGCATATAGAACTCCTAATTACTTTTAAGATAGASCATAGTGAAGGAGATTAAGTTATGCAGTGGCTTGTAATATCAGCCTATTCAATTCAGTGATCTAGAAGTCTCCTACAGCATGTTTATATTTGAACAGCTATTGTAATTCTCCATTGTAAAGTTCACTCCAAAAATGTTTACTTAAACTTATCAGCACGTATACACATTACACTTTTTACATGTGTATAAACGTACTCCAACCTAAGAATAACATACCCCTTAGGTATAAACAATTCATTTTATTTTTAGAAAAACCTAAACTGAATGCATAAACACAACACTGGCACTGAAAAGGCTTCTTTCTCTTAATTTTTCCCAAAGTGATTACTGCGGATTTTTTAAGCAAATCTAACACCGGTATTGACCGGAAACTGTTCTTTTCTGACAGCAAACTCAGAAAAGACACTGCTCTCAGAACAAATGATTTTTAGCTTTTTTAAATTCAGAAGAAGAGAAAGCAACTCCCAAACCCTTTTGCTCCTAACAGAAGATGATTAGGATCCCAAGGTCAACAACTTTTGATCATTACTGAAGGAAAAGTTCAGTATCTATTTTTCCATAGAGAGCGATAAAATAGTCTAAAGGCATTAACTTAATGTAATATAAAAGGAGAGTTCTTCAATACTCTAAAAAAAGAAAAAAACAAAACCAAAACCAACGAACAAAAAAAAAAMCCCAAAAAACAAAAACAACTTACTCCAGCAGTATTTTAACTCTATTTCTTTCCAACTGGCTTATCTGAAAAGAACCTTTTAACCTTCTGCTCCATGGCTTGGAACTTTGTAGGCTGTATTTCTCTACATTTATGAGCAGTTTTCCATCTGTTTTGCATAGTAGCTGATTCCCCAATTAGACTAGTACTTTCTTTTGTATTACTAGCTTTATTAGAGGCTAAGATCTTATAAGTAAAATAATTACTGGTAATTTCCACATGAAGCTGAACACCCTCCGAGATGCTTGAAAATACACAGTAACATGATCTTGACAGGCTTCATAAGACAAGTACAGTCTACTTAGGCATTTATTTAAATTGAAGTTTTCCAACACTGGAATTATGCAAGAATCCACTTGATCCACAAATGTCCAGACTGTTATGGAGAACTTTTTTCTGAGGTGTCATCTCTTTACCTGAGAATCACAGAATCAGAGAATAATTTGTCAAAAGAGACCTCCGGAGGTCTTCTAGTCTTCTAGTCCAACCTCCTGCTCAATGMAGGTCTAGTTAGATGGGGTTGCAGATGGGGTTGCTCAAGGCCAGGTCCAGCTGAGCCTTGAACACCTCCAAAGATAGAGAGATTCCACGAGCTCTCCAGGCAACCTGTTCCAGTACTACCACCCTTATGGCAATTTTTTTCCCCTTATTATCTAATTGGAATTTCCTGCCTTTTAACTCCTGTCCCAGAAACTCCAGAGGACTCCAGCTATATGGCAGTCCTTCAGGCAGGTGAAAAGCTTTAGTGCAAACTGTTCATAAAGCTGGTAAAGGGTTTTAAATTATTTAAGTCTTCAAGAACACTACAGATCCTGAACCCGTTTTCAATTTTTTTTTCCAGAATTATAAAGATAAACTTGAAATTAAGATAAAGCAACCATGTCTGAATCATTTACATATTTATTTCAAGTAGGTTCATTTTCCATATCAGGGTACTAATATAAGACTCAAAGTTTTTGATGTTGGATTCTTGGCAGGATCTGAAATAACCGTTCATCATTACCTGATGACATGAAAAATTTAAGAATCAAACTGTAAATACAAGCTGGTTTACAGCTCAGTATTTTTGCACTTTCTCAAAATAACTGATTTTTCAGTTATGATATGGTTTCTCTTTGGAAGTGTCAGTAAATGGAGTTTCATTGCTCTCCATTTGCTACAATACTCTTCCTCTTTTAGCAGAAACAATTCATTAATGAGTAGAATAATCCTCACTGAAAGGAAGTTTCATTTTTGTTACTATACAAATATATTTGTGTTCCTGTTCACAAGCTGGACTACTGACATCAATATAAATAAAAATACCAGCACTTCAAGMGAAAAAATTACCCTTTTATTTTGAATAGATTTCTCTTTGGAGTGGCAAAACCATGGCTAGTCCGTTAAATTCTTCGAAAGACACTAGATGGCTCCACTGGTGTWCCTACAATGTGCTTTGGTAATATTTCAAATCTCCCATGGGATATACTAAAGAAATACCCTACTATTTCATTTCAGCAGTATAATGTATTACCTAGAGTATACTCTTCCCTAAGGTGGCATACCATAACACTAAGTATAACTCCATTTGAAAAACTTCTATAAAAGAAACTTAAAAGACACAGTATTTCCAAGAACAAAATACCAAACAAAATCAAACAGAATTCAATAGAACCATCCAGCAGAACTTGTTAACGTTAGGACAAGCATACCTCCGGTTTTACTCYGCAAAACACTGCCATGAACTTGGTGCAGTAAATTCTATCCTCACCACATACCTCCTGCAATACCTATGACTTTTGTGTTCTATTCAYAGTATGGTTATCAGACTTGTTACAAAGGGTATAGCTTGATTTGATTTATAAAAGTAATCCTCAAGTGATCCCAGAGCTACTGTTCTGTCTTATAAAAGAATCCAGAAACTATTGCCCAAAGAACTTCCTCTGCGAGGCTGATCACTCACTCAACATTCATGCATTTGGACTGACTTCTCCATGTAAAGCAGTTCCAATGTCATACTGCTTTAGTCCATAAAACCAGTAAGTTATCTAAAACATGAATTGATTAACGAATAAAACATTATGGAAGATGTTATCTGCTGAAAAGACGATCAGAGAGTTCCGGTTCTATTAGATGGGGAGATAAAAGACGTGTTCTTTTCGTTACAGTTATTTTGCATCATTCTTCTTACAAAGAAGGAGCTGGACAAATCAATTCAGGCAATGGCTTAAATCATGTCAAAAATATTTTGGGGTCTTCTCAAAATATGTTTCTCACCATTTATCTTTATTGCTTGCTTATCTGATACCAGCTCTTTGTGGATCACTCTCACAAACACTAAGGTCTTTTCTAAAGTGAAGAAAAGAGAACAGTCAAACGACATTCTGCACAATAAGGATCTGGCATGTCTTCAATATATATATGTATCTTCTTCACACTATATTAGCTGATAATTTTTTGTGACAGACAGAGTTTTCTGAAGTGAGAATATTTCTGCTGATGATCCTGAGGACCTGAACCAGATTTTTCTCATAGCTATGAAGCTCCAAGACCCCTTGTCAGAAGCACGTGTGCATGGCCGTGATACACCAGTGTGTTACATAGGATAGAAGTGAGCCTTCTGGTCAYCCTCACTTACTGCACTTTGGTTTGCATCAGAGGGGCTTCAGTGCAACATAATCTGAATTCCTGTCCAAAGAATCTAAACATGAAGATGAGTGTTTAATGTACTCTGAGCGCTAAGGGGCATTCAGTCCTAGGGCTGAGTCTTCAACAGCAAAGATCGCAGAAGGAAGTATAGATGTCAGGTCAAAAGCACCACCACTCCTGCTGCATCACGCTACATGCTAATGCAGGCATGGCTTATAACTGGATCTGGGAATTCAGATGAAGGATTCCATCATCATATAAGCTCATGCTTCCAGGCAGTACCTGGCTCGCTTTACAAAACAACTTGAAAACAGACGATTGGAAAAATAGAATAGAATAATTTTCAGTTGAAGGGCCATACAATGATCATCTAAGTCCAACTGCCTGACCACTTCAGGGCTGACCAAAAGTTAAAGCATGTTATTAAGGGCATTGTCCAAATGCCTCTTAAACACTGACAGGCTTGGGGCATCAACCACCTCTCTTTTGAGGCTACTGAAGAACCAATATATAAGGACCAAAAAAAAAAAAAAATCTACATAGGAATTTTGCAAGAAAGTCACATGAAGCCTGTATTTTGGTGAAGAGAAATAATTTCTTCCCCCCCCAAACTTATGGATTGAGGGTAGTGAGTATAGAGCACAGTTGGTGCTAGACCTTGATGTTACGTTCCACATAACATCATAGCAAACTAGGAATTTATAGTGGAAATTTCTGTAGTTTAAAAAACATCAAACCAGTAATTATAAACACTCTGTAGCCAAACTGGAAACTGGATGGTAACCCAACAGGATTTTTTCAGGCACCAATCCTGGGCCTGGTACAAGTCATTCTTTTCTATCCTGATGGAAYAGTAATACTTATTTAAAGTTTGAGACAGCTCTGAGCTGAAAAAATACGGATGGCAAAATGAACATAATTCTGCAATAAAACCCAAAACCAAAACCACCACACCAAAATTGGAGAATTACATCGTTCAACAAAATACCCTACATTAGATAATGATGCTACTATGAAAAAAGGCAAATATTTTCACAGTATAATTAGCGAAAGTCTGATAAATAAAATTAAGAGTCAATTATTCCATGCGACACAGAACTAATTAGGTCTCACCTGAAGTATTGRACCAAGTTTTACAGACAGTGTTTTAAAAAAAAAAAATGTAGTCGACAAATTGAAAGAGATCCAGGGACCAACAAAAAAGGTGGTTAGAAAACATGACTTACACAGAAACACTGAAAGTTGTGCTTTGTTTTGTTTTTCTTTCTGGACAAAAGAAGGCTGGAGGGGATCAGGATGCTTATCTCTATATGAAGTTAAAAAGTCATCAGTATTCAGTCATTCTGCATGCCAAGTGAGAACAAGTCAAGGAGTACGTGGCTAAAGTGGCAGCAAAGCAGCTCTGAATTGGACATTAGGAGAAACCACATGTATAAASCACACAAAATCACCAAGACAGATTATTTATGCAATTCCCATTATTTAAGAAGGTTTCTAAGAACAGGAAAGGAAAACACCATTTAGGAATTCCAGAAGTATTTTTGATTTTGCTTTAGATCAAGAAAAAGCAACCAGATAATTTCTTGACATTGCTTAAAACCCATGTTTCTATTTATTTTCTTTGAATCTCTCTTTGAAAATCATTCAGGGTTGAAGTTGTTTCATTCCTATGTTCGCTCAGGAAATCTGCAGTTAAATTTAAAGTTGATAACATCTGATTTTATGTCTTAGAAAAAGTGACTGATCAAATTTTTGCCTATATCATTCCATTCTCTCTTCTGTCTTATTTCCTGATACTTCTAAGACTGCACCTTTSTTTTATCACAGATTTATTTCTTTGTGCTAGAAATATAGGCAGAATTGCCCCCTTCATGCGCTTACCATCTCCTATCCCTGCAGTCAACAGTCTCCTAAATGTGATTTTTAAAACGTAGAGATCATAGTGCTTACTCTTTTCTGTCTGTTTATTAGTAAGGTGGTATACTGCATTGATAAACTAGATTTTGGATATATAGAAAACTTTCTGCCTGAGTCTGCAAAAGTCGTCTTTGACTCTCCTCCCAGTATCATGAATGCCAAAGTATCCTTGGTCCTTCTAATAAACTGCAGTTTATATAAAACATATATAAAAACCTCCTCAGCAAAATTACAAGCAGCATGTAGATAATTATTGTTTTCTTTTTCAAAAGTGTAACATAGAGAACCCACATTCCTTTTTTTGTGTGTTATAATACATATTGCAAGACTGCTTGCTGAGAACCAAAAGCCATTACCCACAGGACTTAAGTCATTCTTGTTTCCTTTCCTGCGTGCACAAAAAGTGTATGGGATTTTTTTCAGAAAATCTTGGCTGGCCAAATACGACAGGAAATGTTACACAAGTTCCTGTAAATTAAAATAATGGTAAGAAAATCTCTAATGTAATCAGACATAGGCAACTATTGCCCATTTCAAATGAGAAATTGCAAATTTCAGCTCCAAGCTGAACACAGGTGTTAAAAAAAAAAAAAAGGGGGGGTAATTTCCAGGAGACTCCAGACTGCACAGAAGAGACGAGTCTGAAGGGACCAGCGTACGTTTAGAAGCTTTTTCACTGATGGATTTCATGCGGAAGTGGGCAGAGAGGTGTGAAGCCACAGTACTTTCCATGGCAACTGTAAGAGATGGCATATATACTTTTGCTGTAGAGCGAAAAAATGAAGTGAGACAGAAATGCACAATCATGCAAACAGTTTTGGGGTTTTTGCCTCTAAATAAAAAAACAAATTTGTCTTTCACTCAGTATTTCCATCTAGAACTAGATATCCTGAAGACATAACCTGAGGACTCCTCCAAAGCTTTTTCATGGCTAATCCCAACTTCCCCCAAAATTTTAAATACTGGTATTGAATGGTCAATCAATCTTTAACTTCCGTTCTTTGCCATTTTGCCTGTCATGTTCCACATTTATATCTTTTGCATTAATTTCACCTCTGACTCATATTATTCCTCTTAAAAATGTCCTATCCCCTTCAATCATGAATTATTCAACTCACTTGGCCTTTTGGTATTTTTCTGACTATCCATTTTTCTCAGCAAAACTTGCATATAGTTCTTGTCTTCTAGACTTACTTTTTACCCTTTGATTGCTAATTTTTTCAATTGTCCTCATGTTCCTGAATTTCCTGCTTTCTTCCATATTCTTCCCCACTGCTGTTCCACGAAGAAGCAATGCGATCTTATTGGTATTGTCGAGACATTATAATTTCCATGCTCCCTGAACAATGAATGGGTGTTCGCCACAGAAAATATCACTTAGAAAGCTTTTCCTATTTTCTAGGAGAAAGAAGTCTTGTCTTTTCTTAGGACGCTTATTTCTTGCTATTATTTCTCATTTACCAATGTATAACCCAAGTATTTATGAGCCATGCTTCTTTTCTACTACATCAATACAGACAGAGATCAAATTAAATACATTCGTGTTCATTACAAACAAATCCTAAATGATATGAAATCACTAAAATTTCACAATTCTGCACAAATGAAGATCACCCTCTGAAGCTAATTACACTTACATCACAGTTTTCCCAAATTGCAATTAAAGTTAGAGGGCTGAAACACTGAGTTATATCTACAACTCAGTTCTTCACAAAAAGCTTTCCATTACAATACCTCACCTATTGGACTTTAAATAAATAATCACTTGTGTACTTTGCATCTCTAATCTAATMTAGTTCCCACTGAAACGGTGAATGTTAAGAAAATAAAAGACATCTGAAATGAATTTGTGGACCATCACTATTCTTCTGTTACACACTTCGTTTGTTCCTGTGATAATGAGAAGAATACACTATGTCTGAATGACAGATACTCAGTTATAAAGGTTAATGTAGCACAATGTAGCATACATAAGGAAGACATTTTTTACAATGAGGGTGGTGAAACACTGGCACAGGTTGCCCAGAGAGGTGGTAGATGCCCCATTCCTAGGAACATTCAARGTCAGGTTGGACGGGGCTCTGAGCAACCTGATCTAGTTGAAGATGCCCCTGCGCATGCAGGGGGGTTGGACTAGATGACCTTTAAAGGTCCCTTCCAACTCAAACTATTCTATGATTCTATGATATTGAAGGAGATTAAGATTCTCGAGCAGATTCATCTAAAAAGCTAGCATTTGTGATAAACGTACCTGACGGTTTTCGGGAATGKAATGCTGAGAAAAAAGGAATTACAGCTACAGTGAAACTGCAACTACTGGCTGTATAATATCTGAGCAAGGAAATTACTGKTTTGGGCCTTACACAAGTATATACCATACTTAAGGGCAGTTCCTGCACTGAAAATTTCTTCATTCAAGAACCTTATCTAATGATTAAATAAAAACTGCATACCAGGGATATCCACATTGCAGGTATCTAATTTTTGCAGGTTGTAGCAGCCTAAATATGAATTCATTTTGAACAGTTACTTCAGAACTTTTCAAAATGTTACTCTAATTTCCTTTTTCACAGGAAGTTCTCCAAYAGACAATCTTTTCCCTGAATCTTGCATGTGCAGTAGCAAGAGAAAGTCTACAATCACTATTCAGCTTTCAAAAAATGACTGTTCCAAGTATCGCCTAAATATCTGTAAATTATTAGCACTCAGGAAAGGGCAGTAAAAATATTTCGTTGTAATTTTAAAGCTGGATTAATAGTAGAGTGTAATTCTTAGATTTGAGATTTAAAGTAGTTTTCCATCTTTCAAAAGTAGTCAACCTTGTACTCACATTCATAGTTAGGCATCTGTACAGAAATAACTAGCTAACAAATAGCTTCAAAATGTGCATATTCCAATGAAAAGAAGTGTTAATGATCTACCTCATGAAGCACAAAAGCATAAACAAGTGCTATAAAATTTCTTTAAAAAGAATACTGAAAGCATCATACAGGAAAACAACCGYGTTTTTTGATGTTTCAAACTTCAAAGTGTGGGTTCTCTTATGTCATRGCAGTGTGTACACAGTTCAGAGTGAACATTCAGACAGATGCAAACAAAATGTGCATACAAGAGTAGCCAACAAGGCCACTCTCGTTTTCTGGAAGACTTGATGCCTCCTTCATACAGTTGTTTAGGCAATAATATCCCTTCTCCCTCTCTAATTGCCTACTTGCCTTTCCCAAAGAAACTGGAAACAACTCATGCAGTTTGCCTTCTCTTCCAAAATCAAGTGTAGCTTTCCTCCTTTTTCTTTTAATGGTCTCCAAATCCTGTCACCTCTTAGGCAGTCTTTCTGTTCAGTCCCTTGGGCAAACAAACCCCTTCTTTGTCAGTACTCACAACTACTTTTTGAAACCCCGTTTCAACAATTTTCTCAGTCGCTACCCTGCAAGAAGAAAATGTTTGTCTCCATTAACTTAGTAAGGTCACTGAAATGGAGGTTGGTAAAAGACAGCAGAGCCTCTGACGTGCTGTGTCTGCTGKCAGATTCTCCAGCACCCAGAACAAACATCCAAATTACAGGAGATAGCCGTGAGGGCTGTCAAAGGCTCCACATGTGGCCAATACAAGAACTAGAAGCAGAATATGCAAAATTCTTTCCCCCCCACCATGGCCGCTCATGTGACAGCTGTTCACCTGGAATTCCCTGAAAACCGTATTATAACTATATGACACACCTAATGAGTAAAAAATGCAGATGCTTGATACTTTAAGACCAAGCAGCTTTTATTTACTTGGAAAACTGGGATGTGGCTGCCAAAGTTAGGGAACTTTGGTTTACAACCATGACCACTTATGCAATATATTAAAGTTGGCCTATTATAACAAAGAACAGAGACTTCAAGAGAAGCATTTTTGCAGGGAACAACCCATGGCAAAAGCTGACAATATTTCTACTATTGATCTAAAGAACACAAGATCATTAATAAAGTGCAGGAACAGAAAAGTCTTCTTATATAAAAGAGCATTCCCTTCAACACAAATCTATAGTAAAGCAACATGTACAAACAAGTGTTTTGTAACTTTTGTAGACAAGCAACTTCAACTTTATGTGCAAATACACAGTGCATATTACCAAGCCCGCAGGAGAAGATCATCAAAATGACATAGGAGGAAAACATGTCTGTTGTAGGTTCTGTTTGTACACAAAGGCATTTCTTATTGCCAGAACACAGACACTATCATACCCYATAGCACCCTCTTATGCAGCTGCTCCATCACACTCTGGATGTAGTGCATGCAAACATGCTGAAGCCTAGGTGTTGCTGAAGTTCAAATTTTTGGGGAAAAAGCCAGCAACAGAAACCTCTACTGAAATTCCTCTACAAGACATTTGTTTTTGCCAAGCCCACCCCCTCCCCCTCAATTTTCCTCCACACCCCCTGGATCTCCCCAGTTCTCTCTACCTTAAGCCTTCAGCCCCTTTCTACATCCTACTGAAGCTACCAGACTGACCTGCAAGAATGACTCAGCTGTAATTACATTAAATTCTAATAAAGGCTCATGCATTTGACAAGGCAGCCTAGCTTAACCCCTGCCTCTCAAATACATGTGTACAGCAAGCAGTCAATCTGCAGTGTGCCTCAATAGTATGTTTTGTGAACTCTGAGTGCAATAATTCATATTTTTATGCTGTTGTTTTTGGAAAGCTGCATTTAGTAAGTTATAAAAAAGATCTCATCCCTTATTTCTATATTGAGAAAGAATCCTAATTGGCCAGAACCAGTCATAAAAATTTAACCATGTTTCTGAAAACACGAGTGCCAAAGGGTAATGCATCGCTAATGGTTGCCAGTGGAATAAATAGCAGTTCTGACGTCAAAACTTTGTTACACTCCAATAACTGGCTCACTTGGGGTTTCAGGTACAGCAAGTTACATGTCAGTTTTAAATAAAGTTATAAAAATAGAATACATGGTGAACCATATTGTCACTATGCAACCCGAAACTACATGATTTATGTCTAATAAAATGTGAACAAAGGTGATAGATGGTATAAAAATAGTATTTTCTACCTCATAATACCTTGTTAGTTGGATTTGAGAGGGCAAAACAAGGCAGATATTTCTCTTTTGTTTTTATAAATGTACGGTCAAAACCAGAGTAACCAACTTCAAGTGAAAGTGACATTTTTTTAAACATTTATAGTACCTTCACCTGAAAGACAGAGKCTAGTAAAATTCAAGTTGTAAAAATCTGCATTACAATAGGTCTTTGATTCCCTCTCTAATAAACACACTAAGTAGCAAGTGGCTTTCCCTTGCCTTTCAACTCATTCTATAGAGCAACCATTTAACAAAATACTTTCTTTACATATAATTTTGTAAAAGATGCCAATCATGGGCCACACTTGTATACCTAACGGTTTACAGGTTCAGTGATGCAGCCACCCAGATAATGGACAAAACTATGGTGCATGTGTGGAGCTTAATACTTGAATCCTTCCAGCTATGCCTACGCCCAAATGTAGGTTTAGCTGTGCAAACTATGGTTGCATCCACAGGGAAGGGAATGGACAATGCTCTTAAGGTAACTCACAAGGCAAGAGACAGAAAGACTGATCTGAGAGCGGGTTCCTGAAACTGTTATCTGGGATCCCACATAGATAAGACCAGACCATCCTGATCAAACACTAGCATTAAACGTTACTAATCTTTTCCTTTCTCAATCTTGCCAAAATGTAACCATAAATGACCAACATTTCCCATTTCAGGATAGCTGAAATGCTGAAGGACTACCACAAAAGAGATCATATCATGTCCAAAAGTGAGGTTAGAAGAAATATGTTGTTTTGCCAAAATTTTATGTTCATTCAATTGAGCACATCCAGCAGCTCACAGTTCTGGACCTGGAACTTGAAGTGTGACGACAATGTGAGATGCAGCTATGATGAGGATTTGGAAGGAGATAAAAGCTGTTAAACCCTCTACTCTGTCACTTGGGTAGGAAACGTACATTATCCCGAATATTGCTGAGGAGGAGACTGCAGGTYCCCTAAGCCTTGCCCTGAGATTTGTCTCTGCAGATGTGCTTTTCAAATGCTGCTGCACAGGGTCATCCTCCTTTGGTCAGGTTATAAACCCCTGAAAACTGCTGTTTCCTAATCGCATAGATGATTCGGTTGTGGCTTACAAAGGGCTTAAACTGGGGGAGGGGGTGGGAGGATTGATCTTCCCGGAGCATACTCTGCACTAGAASTGAAAAGGGTATTTCCTGCCATTACTCCTCACAGAGGTCGGGGGTCCATGGTGCCACCCAAAGAGAGTAAGTAGGCTGGTCCTGAGATGGTGCTCCCCCTCTTCCCTTCARCAGGCAGCTTGGGCAGAGCCTTCACGTAGTCACTAATGCATCTCTTTCACTTGAATAGCAAGTCTTGTTCATCTCAAATTATTTCTGTCTTGAGCACCTGTTTAAGTATTCCTGGGAGAGCAGGCATTATTGCCATTTCAGAGATCAGAATGTGAACTAAGTAATTTAAATATTTGTACCACGCTCTGCATGTCTACAAATATACACAAAAAATTTTGTTCACAATTAATAAAAATGCTCAAGATTTTGCTCCAAGAAAACATGCAGCCAAAATAAATCCAGTTCGTCTGTAGCCCCTGTAGAGTTTACCAAACTTTTGTTACAAAGTTTAAGAAACTGAGTTTTAGACTCAGCATATGTGATCATTTACACACTAATTCAGATGATCCCGAATAATAATTAAAATTATAACAATATTAGCATTTAACACATGTTCCTTTCAAAAAGAAAAAGCATTAGGACAGTTAGCACCAATATGAAGAAGGAAAAAAATAACAGGGGAAAAAACCTGCCAAAAGAAATTCTTACATATTGAGTACCCAAGGTATGGCAAAAAAACAGCTTTACTACATATACTTCAAYGTTTTCATTGCTGAGTTGTCTACTCCATTTTCAGTACTTGATCCTGAGTGGAAGAAAGGTACTGGAAGCAAAAACTGTCTGCAAGTACCTTTTAAATAGTAAATTATACCCTATTTAAATATTGCAAGCATGTTTTTTTCAGCTGCAGAACAGCCCTAATTTTCCAGTAGGTTTTTCCYTCCAGCGAGTAGCAGCAAATGCCAAAAATAAAAAAAGAACAAAAAGCAACAAGCAACAACTGCCCTTTCAAAGTACAATGGACTATGAACAGTAAATTTCTTTTATAAAGATAGGGCAGCTTTTAATCCTTTCAATAAAGGTGACTTTTTTTTACTTGCCGTATTCATTTAAACTGCAGCGCACATAACTTTCTACTGTTGTTTTATTTTCTGACACTGCAGAATGACCATTACATTTTAAACACACCATTGTTCAAAAACACAGACCTAGTTTTGTTTGTTTTGCTTTGGATTTCCCCCTCCCCCACTATCAGCTGGTGCACTTGTCCAGGCTGGCAAAAGGGAATTCATCTCAAGAGGGAACAAGTGTTTCAGCCACAGGCTTTCATGGAGAACAATCAGCCGGAGTGGTGAGAGGACAATCTAAGACTGAGCTTACTGGGGGCAACGGTGAAGCAATGCACATCTGCTGCCTTGGCTATGTCCCCATTTTTACCAGGATCTCTAATCTTGTGCTGCATTGAGATTTCTACCTTTTGYCTTCCCACTGGGGAAATACAAGTTTAAACCCTTTCTTAGATGACAGAAGAGGCAAAATACCCCGTCACTATGAATAACATTCCAAATTCTTCTTAAAAGCCATTAAACAATTGCCATTAGAGAGGGCAGAGGAAAGAGCTCTAGAGCAGTACATGGGCAGGAAAGGCATTGGTCCCCGCAGCCTTGACAGCTTCCCTCCTTGCAAAGGACTGAGTGGGCAGCTCTACACGGTACATGTCCTTCCACTGCCCAATTAATTGCATCTTCCATGCCATTGTGTGATGCCCTCTTGCCATCACCTGATGTAGCCCAGCAAGGAAGCTATACTGTCGCTTCCTGCAAACAACWTGTGACTCGAGTCAGAGTTTGGCAATTTCAATCAATTCCTTCAACTCCCCCTGAGTACTTTCCAACAAAAGCCAAAGAAAGTGTGTAACAACCTGGGACAATCCTGATTCATTAGTGCAAGGCAAACACTCAATCCAAAATACAAAGCGTATCTTAGAACTCTAGATGACTCCACAAATCAGACAATAAACCAAAATAAACAGTATGAAAGTTGACAGAACATCAACATGCCSAACTGAGACACTCCCTCGCCAAGCTGCTCCACTTCAGTCTATGTTCAAGCAAAGACCYTATGCAACTAGTCCATCTTCTGCTCAGTACATAAACTTCTTCAAAATAAGGCAGGTTTATTTTGAATATATTAAATAAGAAAACCTTCCCAGTAGTGTCTRCAGGGGGTTACAAGATTCTGTGGACAACTTCCAGACTTTTCTATGTGATACATGCTTAGCCGTCTACCACTAATATAAGAGTTCTTTCACTTAGGATAGTGGGTCATCCCAGATGTATAAGCACTTTTAACTATAATTAGCAATTATAGTACTGTTTTTACGGATGGGAGGCATTCCTCCTATCATTTCCTTTCTCTGTAATGGAACTCAAATTTAAGTGAACATCACAGTTGCCAGTCATATAGTTTTCAAAAGAAACAAAAAATGCCATTTATCAGTTTTGAGACCTTCACTTTGCTTTCGAAGTTCTTTATTTTTTAATACTTACAATACTTAGGAATAATTTTAATTTMATTTTATTTTTTTTAGATTTTAAATCTAAGGGAGTTTTCCCCAAATAGGGAAAAAAACCCTATTGATTTTGTTAATAAGGCATCAACATTTCACTATACTATTTTATCACGTTAGCTTTAAGACAAAAGTTCCTATATTTTACAAAGTACATCCCACATCAAGAATTCCCCTGATGTTTCTAATAATTTTTTCAGATAAAAGAAAATAGCCTTTAAAAAAAAAGTTGACCAGGTTTTCAATACATCAACACATTCTCTCTGTCAATGTAGACATTTAATTACAAATGTATTCTAATCTTAAAAGTCAAACAGAATGGAGACGTACAAACCTTTGTGTATATTTTAGAGTCCCTACTTTTACGATGAGATAGGAAAAAACACTATTGTATATTCACAAAGATCAGCGCTCTGACGATACATAAAGATATGAAGCATAGCCCACATCTCTGTAATACTTCAGGATAGATGATGACCATCATTAGCCCGTGGAACTTCATATACTCAATTCCAGCACTTTGCTTAAGTTTTTTTTCAAGGTCATAATMAAAAAAATTCTTTACATCTTTTATATAACAGTTTCTAATGCTATACAAAGAGAGGGAGAAAGATGTCTGACCCAATTATAAATAGGATACAGGCAAGACAGTACCAAATACAAAGGATAATTCACCGATCTCTTGCTTCCTCACTGGGCAGGAAACAGATTTAAGGAGACAGGGGGCATAAAAAGATAATATGAAAAGTTTTAAAGGACGGCTTCTAAAATTAACAATGAATTTAAATCCATGTCTGTCCAGGCAACCTATTTCATGTTTCAGTGTTTCAGTTTTTATTTTGGTTGGTCTTTATGCGATGCACTGAGCAAAACTAACATTTCAATCTTAATTAAATGGTTATAAAGTAATTATTTTCCCAAGTATAGAATTTATAAAGTTTTAGCACTGCATCTTCAGCAAACTTTAAAGAGAAAAAAAAAAGAAATTAAAGACAGTTTCTACAGCATGCAAAGTGTTTTTAAAATCGAGAAACTTCAGGAAAAACTGAGAAAGTTAATTTTTTCTGCTTTACCACTCAATGCCAGTGCCCAGACACAAAGAATAATGAGCAATTCCTTATAATGCAAACAAGAAGGGAGATGAGAACTTGGTGAAGAAATGAAGACTTTGTAGTACCCTCTTTCCTTGCACTGTTTTCATGGCTTATACAGAAAGGACAAAATACTTGSAACAACACATTGAAAGATCAAGTTTAAAGAAAACTGAGAAAGGTTAACTCCAAATTAAGATGAAGAAACCAAGTGGCCAGACTCTAAAGACAGATTAAGTACTCAGGCAATGAAGGAAGATCTTGATTAGTAAGTTTAACATAAAATTCAGTTTTCTGCATCCTGCTTTTCTTCTGTAATTGCTTGTGTTGTTGGAAATCTCTATTACACCCTAATTTTCTAAGACATAATTTTCTGAGACAGGTAAAGAAGTCTAGCTGTTCTATTTCTAAGTGGCAACCCTAAGTGTCTTTCAATTATTATCAAACCAACACATTCCCCATACAAGTTTAGGCCCTCAAGGTCTGAAATTCTGATTTGATTCTGCTAACGTGAGCACTGAATTTGTGGAAAGAACRCTTTCTTAGCAAAGAGGAAGAAAATAGGGGAAGATGCTCTTGATTTGTTAAACCTAAAAGACTCCTAAAACTCTCTAACAAAAGCCATGATTGACAACAATATTATTCTTCTGCAAAATAGCCTAATAAAGGTTTGATTTTGTTCATGCTGAAGATCAGTGTCTGATTCTGGTGTAAATTCATCCAGCACCACTGAAACCGCATAAATACACAGAAATAAGCCCATGCTTAATGCTCCTTTCCCAACCTCCAATAAATGTAAAATGCAACAGAATACTCTACTACACAAGTTTATCTGTGAGGGATAAAGACAACACAGCAATGAAAGCTCCTGGAGCAAACTGCTGGAAAGCATTCATTTTATAATTATGAGACATAGCATAAGCAAAGAACAGACCAAACCTTACGACCAAAGTTCCTGTTGACTTCTTTCGAACAAGCAGGGTGAGCCAATCTAGCTAAGAGAAACTCCTTTTACTCCTAACTATATTCAGCATTTTTGCATAACACCGGAAGAATGTAGCTTTGCTTTGCTACATACTGACTTAATCCAAAAACAAATTATTCAGCATATTGAAAATACACTACTTGAAATGTATTTTTACTAGAAAATCACATCACGTATCATCATAATACATTCAGAAGATGGTATGACGTGATCATATAAACTGCATACCCAAACTCATTTAAGTACTAATTGTAGCATGCGAACTTTATTAGACATTTTCAATTTATTTAGTATACCGCACAACATGCATCACATCAACAATTTATGTACGTTCTGTTTGAGCCACAAGAGCAATTTTAGAAAAATAATAATTGCAAACACAGGACATTTAACTGCTATAGTTTCAGCTTCTTTCTTTCTCTTAGCTAAACATAAAACCAAAATACCTACTGGTTTAGCATTTAAATCATCCTGTCTCACAATAACTGTATAGCCTTAAAAATCTTTAAAATGTATTTCCAGAAAAAAGTGTGAAGAAATCACATTAACTTAATTCTAGTTTAGGAATAACGATAGTTGTCATTTTGACCTGTAGGCTCTTCAATGTTTAGTTCCAGAATATTAAGACATTCATGCCATTACATGTATCTCCCAAAGCAAAGGAAATTCAAACAGCTTGAGCACTGCAGATCAAAGCTCACATATATGAAATCCCACCCTTATAAAAGGCTGGTGATAGGCTTACAAGTCATCTACACACCATCTAAACTTCCATCAGAAAAGACTTAAGCATTATAAGAGCCTGCAGAAGCACAGAAGTAAACTCAGCACTGACTGCAAAAAATTAGTATTTGTAATCAAATTATTTAAGTGCTACTATATGAAATCTGTGAGGAAAGTTTTGGAGTGAGAAAGGAATATCTGTCAAAGTTTTGTTCAGAAAAACAGGAATTGGCTGTGTACAAGYAAATGCAGTCAACTACCCTGGAGAGGGGTGTGGTTTAAAAAATTAAAATATATCCCATCATTTCACATTCAACAAAGTTTTGTCTCTTTAGAAGGCATTAGCTATCATTAGTTAAATGTTTATAAAWTATTTAATCTTATTTGTAAGGACCTTGAGGTTTAAAAGGAACATATGAACAAGACAAGAAACTACACTCTTTTAGACAGAAACCTTCAACMTGGTCACAGAAATGGCTGGTTTTGTTGCTCTTCTATTTGAAGATATAATGCCTTCCTGCTCTAATGACAACCTCCAGAGAGACTTATGAATAACAGAAAAAGAAAAAAAAAAACTTAAAAAATTATATATTAAGACTGATGTCCATTGAGTGAATGTTCTTGAGAAAAAGCCATACAGCAACATTTGATAAATTGAGTAATCACTGCATTAAATATAAAGAGGAAAATTTAGGTTCTACATAAAATTACAACAGAAAAATCATTATTTGAATTGGTTCTTTGTATTTCTTACAATAAAACAAATTTTTATACTATCAAGTGCAACCAATAAAATAATACTTATTTTGAGTTCTATAATTTATTTTCTTTGTTCATCAGCATCAATTGCACTACAGGTTCCTGCTGTTTATTGTCCTAGTCGATTTTAAGCCCTTAGGTGACTTGTTAGCAAATGATTTGGAAATAAAAAGTGACGCAAAGAGCTGCGTAAATCCTTATTAATCGTTAACTCACTCTACCTTCAAGCCACCTGCAGTACCTCTTAAAGTTGATTATGGGACAGAAAGACGTCAGAAAGCCAAAACACTGAGAACATTCTGGTTCTAGTTAAAGGGTGCACATTTTTTCATATAAAGCTCTATTGAAATTGTCATTCAAACTTAAAATATTCAAAGAGTTTGACTGAAGCATTTTAGAGATGTGTTAAACCTATAACAGGTTGTGACTGGATTGAACACTGCAGCAGGGAAGAACAAACAAAATATCTTACAATTATTTTTTTTTTAAATCTAAAAATGAAGAAAACCCCACTAGTTTACGAACTGCCTTCCTCACCCTGAACGTTGCTGACTTAGAGTATGACCTAAACCAATAAAGGTCTACTTCACTTTTTTCTTTAAATCATATAAATCTAAAATAAATTAAAATGTAAGTATCCAGTCCCCTCTTACCTGCACAGAAAACCTTCCAAGACCACATGCTACTTGAGAGGGGCTTCGTTTCCCAATACAGCAACGTTTACTAAGAAGCACTGAACCTTGAACCACAATTCTTTTTCTCCAAATCTTACCATAGGTGGTAAAGAAACAAAGTACCAAGCTGTCATTCACTTGCAATTTTACTTTTACACAGGAACCTTAAAAAAATCCCCCCAAAACCTGAAAAAAAAACCTCTCAGAATTTGCTGTTTGAAAAAATAATTYTCAACTTATCATAAAGTTGCTTAATATTTACAGTATAGATTTGGGTTGGTTTTTTTTGTTTGTGTTTTGGTTTTGGKTTTTTTTTGTTTTGTTTTCTTTTGTTGTTGTTTTGTTTTTTTTAAAACATGGACATGTTCAAAACTGCTTCAAGTCAGTCATAATGATTTGAGGATTTGCCAGCATTTAAAATCACAATACAGCCAATATTTTTAAAAGAAATAGAAGAATTCAGCAGAATCCAGCTTCACGTCTACCAAGTATAATCTTCTCTGCTGAGTTTAAGCAAAGTTGTCAATGACACAGTTGACTTAAATTAATCTTAAGAGATCATTTTAGTAATTGATATGTTATGAAAGTTACAGTGTTTCTCCTCTGCAACAGCTTTTTAAGACAAAAATATAAATTACTACTCATATTTGTCAAAGGCAATTTAAACTTTTCAGTACTAAGAGTATTAGATATTACATTCATTTTATAAATAAAAATAGAATTAAACTCTTAATGAAATTTATCAGAAATGGTCTTCCACATATTTATTAAGATACGATCTGCATCCTCACATTTAACTGCTTTCTGGGAATCTGTACTCTTACAGTAAATTCTCCTGTAAGGAAAAGGAAAAAACCAAAAGACTACAACAAATGTTGAARTACATGAAAATTGGACAAAGGCTGTATGTTTATGTAGTAAGAAAGTTCTGGGCCAGTTTCATATCGTGCCAAGAGCAACACTTGTAGTAAACTATACAATACCCATACTTACAAAAATATGGAACTGGTATCAGAASCAAGCATTCCAACAACATTAGATTTCAGGTGTCTTATCTCCTGACACAGCCTCAAAGAGATTTTGGAGGAATGACAATGAATGGCGCATTAACAGGTTATTCTTCACGGAAGGAAGGAAAGTRTCTAAAAATACTTTTTAACATTGACATCCTAGATCAATGGCTAGACAGTGCCATTCTGCAGTCTAAGACTTTAGGCAAAACTGCTGATGATCCTGATGGTAGTGAGGAAGACAAGTAGCAGACTAGAAATCCCAGGATTCAGGAAAGACCTCAGCCTRTTTAGAGAACTGGTAAGCAGGAGGCCTTGGGAAGTTCTCCTGACACGCAAAGGAACTCAGGACAATGAGTCAATTCCCATGAACAATCTCCATAAAGTGCAAGGGAATCCATCCCCATCTAAAAAGGAAAAAAAAAAAAAAAAAAAAGAGGCAGCCAGAGCAAGAGGCCAGCTTGGCTAAACAGGGAAATCCTGACAATGCCAAAAAAAGGACAGCCAAGAGAGAGAAGCAGGACAAGCTACCAGGGAGTATAAAAGCAGAAATTCTGAGCTGGATTGCACTGGAACACCTAGATCTGTCCGAAGCTAAAACTGGAAAGGGATATGTCATGAAGACATGGAAGACTGGAGAATGGCACAGATGACCTAGCAATAAATTTCACTGAAAAGGCTGAGGTAGTAAAAGGTTTTGCCTAAGTATTTACTGGCAAAAATCTGCTCCAAGTGCCCACTATCAAAAACTAGAAGGGAAACGGGCTAACACCACAGTACAGGAGGACCAAGCAAGATGGTCACATACAGCAGTGGACATGTACAAGGCTAAGGGATCAGATGACACATATCAAAGTGTCGAGAGAGCTGGCTGATGTTATCATGAAGCCACTCCGTCAGCTTTAAGACATTGTGGTGATCAGGTCCCTGATGACTGGAAAAAACTCAGTGCCATGATAGCTTCAAAAAAACGTCAGGAAGGATTGCCTAGAGAACTACAGGCTGGCAGACCTCACCTTCATCACTGTGGAAATTATACAGTAAGTCCTCATGGGAACTATTCCCCAGCACATGAAGAGCAAGATGAGAACAGCCAACATAGATTTATTGAAAGCAAAACACTCCTGACCAACCTAATTGCTTTCTAAGACAAAGCAACTGGCTCTGTGGATAACAGGTAACAGTAGATTTAACTTGATTTCAATACAGCTTTTGATTTTTTCTCCTCTATTACCTTGGTAGCCAACATGAAAGGCACAAACTGAATGTATGGGAAAAAACCTGGATTCGAAGGCTATTGGTACCATGGATCAATGTGTGACTTGCACCTGGAAGTCTTAACAGGAGAAAGCCCTGTCAGGCCTGCCACAAGAATGTAATTTTGAGTTGAAAACTTAAGTAAGGTTCAGTAGTTAAAGTCTGTATACTACATATATGGCTGCAGAATGAAGGAATAAACGCATTTTTGCGAACCATAATTTTATTACATAATAATCTATTTCTAATAAACTTGCAACACTGACTCATTGAGGAGCTTCCAGATTGGCACCTAAATATTGACTTTTCTTTCTGTAGTTATGGTTAGAGAGGAGAGAGGACAAGACATTTTTAGTTCTACACACTTCTATTTCTCAATGTTCAATATCTTATTAACTATGAGAATTAAAAATGGAAACACATCCCTTTGAAAACAAGAAATTCCCCTGATTATACAATGAGATTCAGTTCTTGTTTCTACTCTTAGTAAGATAAAGGCCTTCGAGCCATGAAATCATTGCACAAAAAAAGAACTATAGAACTTTAAGAAGTTTTTAAAATTCAGTAGAATTTTGTTCTATTCATATTTCCTGCTGCAATATATCTGAATTTATAATAAACCAGTGTCTCAAGCAAACAGCTATGAAAAAGGACATAAAATTGAGATCAAAAGCCTACAGCAGCTTCTTTTTCAGTCTGTTTGTTATCTTCCTCTTTCCCTTCCCACCCTAGCAGGTGGCACAGATCACCCTGAAGATGAATGGCCAATCTGGATATCATTATCAGAAAGAATTTCATTCTGTTTTTCTGACTCATATTTAAAAATTTAAGTTTCAGCAGCCTCTAACTTCTCTTGATCAATGTTAGGCTGATTAGTAAATGATACCAATATTACAGATTGTTTCTGCTGTTGAGACATGACATTTGTATTATTTCTTATAAATCTGTGTGCTTTAAGAGCTAAGGCCACTTATTAGGCAATATTGATCTCAAACACTTGCGCCATTCAGTGGTGACAAGGCCACAGGTAACTTCCATTCCAAGTTACATGTTTTCTCCACCGAGGTTTTACACAGGAATTCTCTCAAATCTCTCTATTTAAATCTTTGCTGCTTGATCAAGCTAAGTTGCTGTATTTTTCAGGCATCCAAATACAAAGCCAGCAAGTAACTGCCTGATTTTACTTTCAGTCCTTTGAATATTCTGCACAACACTTGGCACAGCTGAGTCACAAAGGCCAAAATCAAATTAAAATGCAAATGATGTTTATTATTATGACAAGAAAAAAAAATAGAATTACATCGTCAAACTCAAAGTAATTCATTTTTATGGTCTATGCACTTATATACATAATCCTAACGTATCTAAGACAAGAATAATAGTATTTGAAGTACGACTCAATCAGAAAAATAATCTGAACTCCAAGTAACTTCTCTATATATTTGTGTATTTCATACTTAACTGTGAAGCTCAATACTGATACAAAAATGTGTTGACAGATATTTTCATTTAGTTACCTGTTTTCCCGTTTATCCAATATGAAGAAATAAAATTATGAATCAGAGATTATCAGCTTTCTTTTTTTGTTTTAGTTACTTAGTAAATGACATGTTTAGCTTAAATACTAATCAGCCATGACCTTCTCTTCGTAAGTGACAAACACTTTTTTGTCCATACATTTATATCATCTCCACCTTCATATGAAAAAGCTGGAATCTTCTACTTTCAAAAATGATAATCTATGTACTGATGAAATATACTTTTGCTTTTATTGTCTAATACAAGGAGTATTTCAATAGAGTTTATGTCCTCTTGTTTTGTGCAGAGTGCCTCCATGCTTCCTATTGTAAATGTGAACAAAAATAAGCTAAATATACAGCTCTTGACAAATAGCAATACTAACTGTTGCTGAGAAATATGAAGATACCATCTCCTCAATAGGACAAAAAGATCTGTAGACAACTAGCTACCAGGTGCAAAAAACTTCAGATCAGAACCTACGTTCTCTTCTCTCCCCTTCCTCCCTCTCACTGAAAAAAGCAGAATCTTGAGTTTTGCTGTTATGAAAAAATAAAAAAAAAAAAAATTGAAAGGAGTACTCTATCAGTTTCCATTATGAAATGCTAATTATTTTTATAAACACCAAACTGGTTTGTTACTCTAACGAAAATATACCCAGAACTGTTCAGCTACAAAAAAATGCTTTAAATATTTATAAAAGAGATTTCTAAATATATTTTTTTGACCCATGCATTTTAAAATGTTTTTAATAAGAATTTAATTTCAACAAACAAAAAATGTTTTACATGTATTTTAGTAATGAAATGGTTACAAGAGTAAGATAAAAGTACCTAAGGCATCTAAACACCTGTAAGAAACCTTCTTAAAACCAAGAAGATGGAAAACTGGCTGAAAGGAAAAGTCGATGTCTCCTTTATGGATCACGTAAGTTCAAACATTATTTCAGCATCATAATTATTTACTTTAAAAGAATAAAGACATTTGCTCCTTTTAGAAAAAAGCCTACAACCTGAATTAAGCTTCACAGAACTGTCCTCAGAAACACTCTGTGCGTAAGAGCTGTAAGATTAAACTTTAAAGATGTTCTGAGCACTTTTATAGCACACTGACATAGATGATTTAAAAAAAAACAAGATAATGGACATGTCTGAAACTACTGCTAGTTAAAGTAACACTTGGCACTGCATTCCATATGAAGTTGAGCTAGCAGGTATATACAATGTCCTAAAAAATAAATTAAGGATCTGGACATTTGTACTGAAAAGAAATTCAGATCACCCACATTCAGCTCCATGTCCTCAACCAATACCTAGAGTGTTTTTTTGTTTGTTTGTTTTAAATTATTTCAGAAGCTTCTTATCCCTCTTCATCAACTTAAGAAATAAAGGTTCTCTCATTCTGTAAGAACAGTTAGCATTTTATAGTATTCCTAGAAACACTGATGAAAAACTGTGATGGAAGAAAACCAACATTCAACAGAACATTTCTTCGTTTCTTGATCACTATCTGTGGTCTAAAGGCTTTAGTTTCTCAGGCTGGAAAGTAGTTAAGCTGCTTGGCTTAACTACTTCTGTTGTCTAAAGATGTCTAAGATGATTCAGATACATGTGTAGATGATCATATTGACTGCCCTGACCTAGCAATATCTAGAACAGAGAGTATGAAAAGGAACAAAGGGAAGCAGGAATAGCTCACAGAAGCAGAGTCACTTCCTGTATGCTTTGGATGAGGATCCATTCAGCAGAAAGTTTGAAGGAGATGACCATATGACTCATCTCTCAAATCTCATTTAAATTCTGTATACAATATAAACCAATATAAAACACTACCACATGGGATATGACTCCACGGGCCACCTTACGATACTCACTACTGCCTGCTAGAGAATGGTGCTGCACAAATTTACCATTTAATGATACAGCACTATAGCACAATAAGACCAGAAAGTTAATGTATTTTAGAATCCTATTGTGCCTTAGAAAAATTCAAGACCACCCACTCACATCAACTTACAATCTACAGTCTAAAATTGTTCCTGTTGAACCTGTCTGAAGCATGGGGCTGGACTAGATGACATCCTAAGATCCCTTCCAATGGAAGTGATTTTGATATTGTGGGAGAAATTGCCTAAACCAAAATTACCATCCAAATTGATAAATATCAATTATTCACAAAACTAATTTTAATTTAATATTTAAATGTAAAATGACTCGATAATTGTAACAGAAAAAACATGGAAATAAAACAGTTCATTGTTTTAAACCTAATGCTTGCAAACCTTCCTTTAGAGCTTCAGATTGGCCAACATCTCTTCTAAGATTTTCCTACTAAAATAATATGACGATGCAACTTCTCTCAAGACTACTCAGATCAAAATGGCAGCAATTTGTTTTCCTAAACCAGTAACATGTAAAATGTCTGTCCTGACTCATTTGACTGGAAATTACATTAAATCTAGCACTGGCACATGAGATGTTATGTATGAAAACAAAGACAAACCTCCAAATTTATGACATGACATTGAAAATAATTTTAATAATTAATATAACGATCAGATAATTTTGCCAAAATAAAATAAATAAATATGTATAGCATTAAAAAGATTAACAGAATCTTGTAAATAGAATGAGTCTGGATAGACTGATTAGTATTTAATCATTCTCCAAATGTTTCTATTGCTAAATAAAAGCTTTAGTGGGAATGTCAACACAACCACATGCCTTGAAACTAGTGCCATTGTATATATAGAGGCAGTATTTGGGCATAGCTATGTTCTTAAAAGACACCTTACTCCTTTATGTAAACAGTGCAAATAAGGACTCCTCTTTTATGTAACCAGTATATGAAATTTAAACTCAGCTACTAATGTTGGAAATGGCCTGCAGCCATCCCACCTCAATGCATGAGCTAGACAGATCTTGCAAGTTAAGCAAGAGTCAGGTCAGGACAGTATTTGCTTGCAACTAAGGCAGAAAAAAATACAGTTCTGAAGTGATTTCGATAAATTTATAGTGTTTAAATTCTGCAGATAGAGAGCTTTTCCTTGACATTCAGTATTAAAATTCTGGTATGATACAGTGCTAAAAGAATTATGTGATGGAGAGGTATGAGATGTTGATACCACATTCATCAGTTCATCAATCCTTAACACCCTATACCTTGAGCATAAAAAGCTCTGCTCCAGCCTTCCAAACATAGATATTAACCTGCTTTAGTCAATATGAAGTGCAATCTTTCCTGCCCTTACTGACTATCTAATGTAAGTAAGAGCTGTTTTCTGGCTTCCCATGCATACAATAGTTAACAACTCCCACTATTGGAACTAAATACCAGTTTTAAGACCCACTGCATGGGCAATATGGTCAACGATAAAAATTCTCAGTTTAGGACCCCATTCAGACTTTCCCATATATGTGGATGCGATGGCAACTCACACTTTCACACAGACGCCCGCTCTGTAAGGTGCGGTGTGTGAGCTTTTTCACACCTACTTCTGAGGAAAAGAATACATGTGCTGGAAGCTGAATCTGGACAAAGAGCCACAGTAAAACACCACTGCGTCAAAGCTATGTTTAGTACAGCCTGCTGGACAACTTGCTTATTCTAGAAACAGTTTTCCCTTACTTCAGATAACTCACAAATTTGCTTCCCCGTAGGCTTTCCCCCCCCCCCATAAAAAAGTAAAACAGGACTTCTATATCTTAAAGACTGTGGATCAATACACTTTTCAACTGAGTAACACACAGACACTACTGAAATTGCAGGGGGAAGATCTTAAGATATTTAGACAAACTGTTGCATCCAACTCATTCAGTCTTCTCAAGCTTCAGGTTGACACTTGAAGCCTGGTTGTCTGTTCAACCAGTATACTCAGATTTGTCATCTTCTTATGTTACCATCTTCCCAAGCTTACTTCTAATACTGACCTATGTATTGTTTTAAAGAAACACTTGGATTTGTGCATCCTTCCTCTTTTTCTAAGGAGGTATTGTTTGCCGACCTGGTCTTAAATTATGCTACATTTTGAGGATGCTTAGGAGGTGTTCATGTATCTATGACTATTTCCACATGAAATGTGCTCTGTTTAAGCCAAACAGATGCATTCTGCTCATATGAAGAGACATACAGATTGAATAGATGTAAGGTATTCTCCAGATTGTGCCCTGTGCTATTTTCCATAGGTGACAATCTTGTTAATACTTCTGTTTTTCAAATATTTTATAGAGAAAGACATCAATAAAACACAAAAGAGAAAGATAAAAAGACTGACTGTACTACACAGAAAACATTGCACTGCTCAGGGACTAAGTTCAATCTGTACCTTTATTCCTTAAGTAAAAACATATTATGCACGCTCTTGACGACAGTAACTTTCCCTGTCCACAGAAAGCACCAAGAACACTTTTGATGCTCACAGGATACTAGGAATTATGTAGCACCTTCTTGTTTTAAATCATTACTCATTACTGATCTCTATGATTAATTGTAGAAATAGCTTATTAATTAGAAAAATAATTTTTGTTTCTTCGTTATAGGAGTTTCTCAAATGAACTTTTTTCAGAGCCAGTCAACAACATGTAAATGGACTACTGTGGCTGAGGATTAACCAACCCTGCCTCTTTGCTTAATTGTCCGTGCTGCACAGTGTGATAAAAAGTCCATATATACTCCACATTGCACTTGCTCTCTACAAAATCACATTTAACAGATTTTTTCAAAAGTAAAAGTATTAAAACATATTTTTAGATTGTAAAATACTTGGTTTCTATTATGCATTTTTACACTATAATTTGGTTTTCCCATCTTTTTGCTGTTGTCTCTCAATTAACATACATAACGAGTTGATGGTAATTCTAGGACAGTGGTGTGGGCATGCAGGCAACTGCAGTTGCTCAGTGTGTATGTACATGCACAGTGTGCTGGTTTTGGCTGGGATAGAGTTCATTTTCTTCATAGTAGCTAGTATGGGGCTATGTKTTGGATTTGTGCTGAAAACAGTGTTGATAACACAGGGATGTTTTTGTTATTGCTGAGCAGTGCTYACACAGAGTCAAGGCCTTTTCTGCTCCTCACCCCACCCCACCAGCGAGCAGGCTGGGGGGGCACAAGAAGCTGGGAGGGGACACAGCCGGGACAGCTGACCCCAACTGACCAAAGGGATATCCCACACCGTACGGCCTCATGCTCAGCATATAGAGCTGGGGGAAGAAGAAGGAAGAGGGGGACATTCGGAGTGACAGCGTTTGTCTTCCCAAGTCACCGTTACGCGTGCTGGAGCCCTGCTGTCCTGGGGATGGCTGAACACCTGCCTGCCGATGGGAAGGAGTGAAGGAATTCCCTGTTTTGCTTTGCTTGTGTGCGTGGCTTTTGCTTTACCTGTTAAACTGTCTTTATCTCAACCCATGAGTCTTCTTACTTTTACTCTTCTGATTCTCTTCCCCATCCCACCTGGGGGGAGTGAGCGAGTGGCTGCGTGGGGCTCAGTTGCCAGCTGGGGTTAAACCACAACACATAGAAGTTGTTTTTATTATACAAATATAAATTGTTAGAAGTTTTACGAACTATTTATATTTAGAGTAAATAAATTATTCTGGTAAAAGACTAATTAAGAATATGGTCTTGATGAAGAGGCATCAGTATTTGTTCCCATTATCTCTTGATTAGCTAGGAAATACCCAACAAAATATTAATGAATTGGTCTTCGCATAGCGCTGCATGTTAGTCACACCATTGCAGCTCCCTGATCTAAAATCCCTAACAAAAACAATAAACTTGTCTTTCACAATTCCTTGGCAGAGATGTATTATTGGTAACTGTAAATATATGACTGCAATAACAATTCAGAGTATAACCACAGGAATGTTAAGTAAATTAAGAAAACAATCCAGTAACGTTTTGTTCAGCTAGTTAACAGTCAGTTATACAAGAACTTGATGCTGAGCGTAAAATACAGAAACACACATGTACATTGTGAAGAATGTTTTAAAAAAAGACTGAACATTGTCCTGTGTGCTTTTTATGAAAATGGTTGTAAAAATTTTTTCATGAGTTAATTTTTTTTTTGGTACCAGAACTGCCAGGAAAAGTTCCCCACTTTTCTTTTTCAGTATCATTTACTGCTGGGTATTGTGTACCTCAAAATGAAGAGATATTGTCTTTGTAAAGCTTACAAGGAACAGGACTTCCTTTCTCTGCCAAGAAATTTTCCTTTCAATCAGGCAACCTGTTTTCCTCCTTTACTGAATTTAGGGAATATTTACAGGAAGAGGGAAAGCTAGCACTTCTCTTTTTAAAAAGTGGGATTACGTGATTCTGGCTTCCTCTACCAGTTTAGTTTCATTTTTGTCATGGTACATCCCAATGTCACTGGCCAGTTTTGGATACAGGGTTTGTGATACTTTACATTGAGTTCTTGTAGGACCACTGAGAAGGAGTTTATCTGTCCCAGCAATGTAATAGAAACACTTTCTGAACTTGAAATTATTAGACTGCAGTCTGTATATGGTAAAGATTTGGCAGCCCATACAATGAATTAAAACACAATCATCATGTCTGCAAAGAAAGGAAAATTAAGAAGTACACACACAAAAGGTTTAATTGCAGTTTCAAGTGATGTGGTGATGGTAGTGAAACACCTACAATTATGCTATAATGTCAGTCAGAGAAGACTGACACTCAAACTGACAAGGTTTTAAGAAAGCACTAAAGGGCCAAATTATAAAACACTGTAAAAAGGGAAGAAAAACAACTGTTAGAAGTAGACTGTTGCATATGTTTTGTATGTCAGGGTAACTTTGAATTGGGCCCAAATTTGAACCAGGAACTTGATGTATTGAAGGATCACACTGTATATATGAAAGCAAGCAAAGGTTTCTAGTCATTCTGAAATCTGCACAGCTGGAACTTCAGCAACAAGAAAAAGAACTTTTATAAGGAAACGCATTTGAGTTTGTTACCCAAATAAACCTTTTGGGGAACAAAATGAATGACAGAAGAGCACTATTTTAATACAATGGCATTTAAAGGTCTTTTTAGTGCTCAGCTGCATTTTTCCACCTCATATTTAAGGCAACTCATTTATCTATGTTGCTGGCATTTGAGAGGCAGCCAGATGTTGACATACATGGAGAATTCTTTAGAAAGAAATAAAGTTATAGGTAACTATCTTGCTTATATATAGTCAAGGCATCATTATAACGAATATGCCTTGATTGCACACTGTTAACTGTATCCCTTGTGCACTACGGTCAAAAGTTAAATAGTAGCCTATATAAATAACATAGCAACAAAAGCATCAATATATTATGCACTCGGCTACAATTCACAAGCACTTAAAATAAGCTTATTGCAACTGAAAAAATAAGTTGTTTTCCATAGAACTGAACAAAATACATTGTATTTTCCCCAGAACATAAAAACGCCCAGCTCATGGTTCTATCCCACTTTTTCTGTAAACTTAGTGTAACCATGAAAGCAAAACCCACAAGCACCATCACCTCAAAATTACTTTAGAACTACAATAAAATGGTAGTTCAATTGTATGAGGAATTTTATACTATTTATCCCTACTTTTGGGGCACAATTTCTTATTCTGCTCAGACAATTACAAAGAACATATTGTCTCCTCTGTGTAGGCTTTGCGTAGGTTTCTCATACTTAAAAGCTTGCAATGATATTGCTTAATCGCCAGATTTCAGCCACCTCTCTAACCTCTCCCTTTCAGTGGGCGTGAAAGGGTTTACTTGTAATATACATTGCTACTGACTGAATTTTATCTTGTACTCCTGGATTCTCAGCAGCAATTCCCAAGTTTGAGGCTTCCCCAGAAAGCACGTCAAAGGATTCCCACCCACACACTGAATATCTAACAGGCCCTGACCCATTTTCTCCTTATTAAAGCAGCACTACGTATTTTAAAAAAATAAAAATAATAAACAGAGAGGCTAAATGAATGCGAGGATTGCAGTTGCAACTCTACCCTCCTCAGATTTTAGTTCTGACAAAATTGCTACCAAGAAGCAAAGAGACACATTTAAAATACAAACATCAAATGTATTTTTCCTCAGTGTTCTCATTCAGTGACTTATTAGTCCAGCTGTCTCTCGGCTAAGTACAAGGAGGACTTCATTTATTAGTTCTGAATATAGAAAAATCCCCTAATTTAGCCATACTTATCTCCTCTGCCAACCATGTATCTTTGGGCATATTTCTGCAACTTGAGCTTTAATAATCTTGTAACTCAGTGACTTAAATATAGGATGCTTAAAAAATGAAGCCTCACAGTGAGTAACAGTTGGAACTATATGATTTTACTCAGATTATTAATGTTACCTAACCAGAATAAGCAATAGCAATTAACATTGCATATTTAGAATTGAAGTTTTTTATGGTAGGATGGCCTACTGCAAATACTACTGCAAGACTCAAGATCCATCATGTAGTTGATATGCTGGAATTTATTAACATCCCCAATTAAACAAAACAGGTACAATATTCCGTTTTAAGTAGAAACAAAATGGCAACAGGAAATTCAACTGATGTATGACTTTCGATTTGCCCATTGCATTAACAATTTCAGACATAGTGGGAATCAGATTTTACTGGTTACAGTTGCACAACATCCTTTTTCCCTGCCATGTGCCTTCAACTCCAAAGGAAGTGAAGCACTTTAGCAAGTCAAATAACCTCTCCCAAAATGTCAATTTAAACAGAAGAGGTGACAAAAACCCTAGAACAGAAAAACAATGGAGAAGTTTATACTTCTGTGCTGCAGTTCTTCAGTCAGTTACATCTACGGCTGTGCTTCTTACAGAAGGGGCAGCCCTACATTTCTCTCAGCTTGCAACTGCATGCTGCCATTGCCATTTTTAAGATAGCACAACAATTTCTGTGGCTCCCTGGTGAACCAGGGAACTATCTTACTTGACGGTACACCTGACCAGATAAAGATGTCAACGGGATGAATTCCCTGAGCTTTTGATGCCAACAGATTTGAATTAACTGATAAAATTATGATAAAAGATTTATTTCTAACACAGTGCAGAAAATGGACAGTCCCATAATATTAGATCAACCATCTTTTAATGAATACTGAAATAAAAAATTCATTTATGAAAGCTCCATATCTCATAAGTAAATCCTTTATATTTACAACTGATTTGTAAGCAAACCCCAGCTTTACCTGTTATTTATAAATTATATACTTATACCTCCTCCTTCCCCCTTCTAACAATGCTTTATGCAACTGACTTCCCAGAGAAATAATGACTATATATACCATATGTGAACATTCTTTTAATTTAATTTTCAACATAAACTATTATGAAAAAAAAAAAAGATATATTTACATTCTGAAAAAGCACCTACCTGTTCTCTCCCGTAGAAAAGATGGGAGATGAGGGAAAACACCAAAACAAGTAAGAATACTGCTCTGTATCGTACAATATATATTCAAGTATTATACAGTCATCTTTCAGTGATTAAGACTTTTCTCTAACTTAACATTGTGTTATTTAAGAATCCACTTCATTCTAATGATAACTTGCATCTGGAAAGGTGAACAACATTATGTCTGGAGTCCAAGTAACCAAGTTTGTATGATTTTATGAGCAGAAATAGGAACTAGGAGACCTCCTTTGTTTATAAAGCCATAGCAAGTTACGTCAACTATAATACTATATTGATTAAAGCTCATCTTTTCACAAACATAAGCAAGCAGAGAATTAACTGTCAATCACTGGCAGAACAACATCCAACTCTTGTAAAATCTCTTCATCCACCTGGAAAATAAACTTCCTTCACACCCAGGTTTGCATAGGATACTTTCCTGATAAACACATATTGAATCAGAGGACTGTTCATCATTGTCTTGTGCTGTCTGCATGTTTGAGAATCTAACTTTTATTAGATACAAGATTAGCTTTAATTTGGACTACATATATTTTTTTCCTATGAAACAAAGAACAGAAGACTTTACAACTCCAATGACATTTGATGGAGTTTGCAGGCTTAGTTTAAAAGAAAATGAACTTTCCTTGCCAATATTCTCCACACTATTCTGTCAAAAGGAGCATTCTCTGGAGAAATAACAGTTGAGAGAAGAATTCCACAAATTTGTAAGTATACACTGCATGTCACTTCAGCCCACAAAGAACTGAAAATTTAGAGAAATATACTTAACTGATATTACAGAGTAGGATGACTAGAAACCAAGCTATGCTTTCTTGTCACATGCTTGCATTTTTCCCACTGGGCCTCTGACAATGGCACTTGAAGAAAAGAATGCACAGTTTACCCTTTTCTTTTAGAAAAGGTGAGTAATGCCTTCTGCATTGCTTGAATACTATTGCTGTCTTAGAGCTCCATTTTATGTGGGGAAACATGACTGAACAACCAGGTGTTTCTTTATCCGCCTCTTCCAGTTTTCTTCTTATTGGAAAGACTTGCTTTTACTCGTATAAAAGCTCTTTTGAAATAAATACTCTGATGTTTTCATCAACATGACAGTAAGTATCCTCTCCTTCTTACTTTCCCTAAATTTCATAAGTATTAATTATTTCATATTATTTAATTTTGTATCTACATATTTTTACTTCTTGGTCAAATTTAAACAATAGGACTTTCTGAAAAGCTCATATTCAACTCTACATATTGCACATTTTTGCATGAATGTACTCATGCTCTGACTGGGCTGTTTCTTGAGTAAAATAAAGGAACAAGATCTTTGTATAACTAAAAAAATCTAAAAATTTGCATTTAGCAATTGTTCATTCAGCAAATTCAGCACCCTATTTAAAAAGAAAATTGAAGCATGAGCTTTACACAGAAATAGTAGCTTATTAAATTGTTTAGTAGTGTCTGAAGCCAGTGGCAAAATATTTAGCAAACCTAATAGTGAATTACAAATATTTTTCGGTTTTTGAAATTAAAATATTCATAAGCCATATGTAAATTAGTTCATTATTTAAAGTATATTATTCCACCCTTTTTTGTGAAATACTTACCACAAAGTGTATGTTTTTGTACAACTTTGCCATCAGAACCATCTCAAAGCAAGCAGAGCAGGAGTCTTTTTAAAATCAATTTTTAAATATAAAATTGGCTACTTGATGCATACTCAAGGTTAACAGAGTACAGATTATGCATTTAACTCCAAAAACCTCAGAACAACTTGCATGCAATTACTCATAAATAAATTGAATTTCATCTCCTATTTAACAGGTTAAATAGGAACATAGAGCATATAATCCTATTCCACAATAAACCATTAAAAACTATATATTAAAACTATAAAAATATATTAAATTGTGTATATAATACCACAGTATCAACCTTATCTCGACCATATTTAAGACAGGAGAAGACAACTTACGGGTACGACTCTGAAAGCTGCTGAGCTATTTTATAAGCTGTGGGGTCCCTGTCTAGTGCGTATATTGTAATGTCGTTGGCCTTCTCTAGCAGAGCTGTAGTATGACCTCCGGCTCCAAACGTCATATCAAGGAAACGCTGTTGAGTAAGAAAGACAAAACCATTACCTTAGAAAAGTGATAAACCAATTGTTGATTTAAAGCTTCTTTTGCTAATCTCTCTCATATGCTGGGGGAAAACATACCATTCAATATAGACACAATGCCTTTTTGGAAATATTTTGTGCAGAATTGCAATCACATCAGAGTAATCTTTTCAAGGGTTGTGACTTCCCTGCCAATCCTTCCAGAACAAAAGGACAATCATTTGGTACAACCAAGTGCAGCTTCATACTCTTCCCACTTCTTTACATTCTGAGTTTAGAGGAAAGCCACTTGTTTGACTCCTTTGTTTGGACTTGCTCAATTTGAGGCATACGAAGATATATAGGACATGGGACTACAGGAAGCAATCAGCACCATCTTCTTTGCAAGAATGTGTCTAAAAGGAAGGCTGATGGATTTGTGTACCAATTAAAAAAAACGACACTACCATAGTTTTATACCACAGATCAAAGTGTGATGGCAGCACAGGCACACATATATCCTGACTGGGACTAATCCAACTAGCACAGAAAATGTAAGTTTTCAAGACACAATATGATTGATTTTGGGTTCACTGTGCAAGGACAGAGGTATTTATTTAGGTTACTAAGATACGCTGAAGCCCAATCCTGCTGTGTCTTCTCTACCACCATTACATGTGTTAATTAGATGCAGAACAGCATAGGAATAGCCACCTTAACAAAAATCCCATTTCAATTGCTTATGTGACATATTCTATGGGCTTAAGTTACACCTTTTGATAAACAATGTGTACTGCCTTGCTTCTGAGGAATATTTACTGCCCATGAATGTATACCATGTCCATTTGTTGGATACACAAACTAAGACCAGAAGATTTTTAGTAATACCAGGCAGACACAGCCATCCTCTCCAGTCTTCTGGACTAAAACTGAAGACACATTCAAGGAACTTTGAATGCACTCTGACTAAAAAATACATAGTTTCAGCACAAGTTGAGTAAAATTGGGCATTGAAATTCCTCTAGCAAGTCTCTCAGAACTCAAAGTTCCTGAAAATAAATGGAAATTTCACATTCCTGCCATCAAAAACTTCACAAAAAATCCAAAAAATACTATGTCATACTTGAGAAGGGTGATGGGGTCATCAAATTTCACACACAGAATAAGGTGACTTCAGAAGGCTAGTTAACTCCCAGCCACATCACTGAGGAGAACGTCTGGAGCAAATAGTTTGCCAACAAACAGGAGAGATGGAGCAACTGGTATGCAGCAGGTCCCAACATGAGAAAGGAAGGAGTAAGTGGAAGGGCAGCTGAGATGAGACTCTGGAAAGGTGAACACTGCTCTCCTGATGGCGCTGGAGTTTCTGTAGGCTCATTCTAGAGAGGTTTCTGTMGTCAAGAGTCCATTTGACCAACAGGCTGACCAGGACGCTTTGCTCCTGAGACTTTCTTAACAAAGTGACTTGGGACACAGTCAACCACCTTGAACCGAGGTGGGTTGGGCTATATCACTATATAGTGATTCCACTAACAGGAGAAACACAAGAAAATTAGCTACAACTTAATGCTGTTTTAAGTCTTTTTTTTACCTGTAAAACAGCAGTGCTGTTTCTAGAAGCTGTCCCATGTGCTTTCCCCCTTTGGCCTGACAACACTGGTACTTAGCTGCTTAAACATCAAGAACTATTTTGTTGACAGAAATAACTGGCTCTTCACTTAGCAATGCAGATGTTGTATGACTGCAATTCCACTTAGGAAATATTTCCTTTCCAAATTACTAAGAAAGTATCCATAATTCTATACTCTAGGGAAAACATACTGGCATTTGGAAACAGACCAATTTTTTTTTATTGTTTTATGACAGTATATCTAAACGAAAGTAGAAATGTGACTGAACAACATCTTCTGTAGTTTCTACAGCTTTGAATTGCCATAACTCTTTTCTCTCAGTTGATTTAACTGACCTCTGTTGACTGGGAGGAAATCAGACTCCATTCAAGCTAAACTAAACTAGAAGAACAGATTCTCCATATCTTTCAATATGAATACCTGGCTAATTATTTATTATTTTTTTTTTACTTCTCAAAGTATTTTTGGATATGAAACAGTTTTTGAAGACTGCTTATCAAGCACAATCATATTCAGTAACAATTAATGTGAACTCAACTAAATTACAAAAATTATACACTCCAAAGCCAAGCACCTTTTAAGGGCAATTTTGTAACTTATCCCTTAAAAGAATTGAGATTCAACCACAAAGTCCCTTTAGATAAAAATAGAAATTCAAAAGCAGTGAAGAACAGATTGAAGGAAGACCCAAAAATTTTCCAGATACAGTTTTCAGAAAACATAAATAAAGGCTTTTTTAATGGAAATCCCATAATAATAAAACAATGTTTATGAAACTAATAATCCAACTCTACTGTGCCTAAAGGTAAGTGAAAATTATGATCCTTTACGGTATTTAGGTTGTCATGATTTAATTTCTTTGTGTTATACCATCATGCTTCCTAAGCCTATGCTCTAGAAGAGCTTTCCTATAATATTTCACAAAGTTCATGGAGACAAAAAAATTTAGTTGGCTCATCTTTCAATATTAAATTGCACCATTCATATGAAGAAATAGAGAACTGTCACAGAATACTTTTTTTTGTAAGAAGCATATAAGACAGTGTTATGTTCTAGAGGATATAATATCCATACTATATAAATGCTCCCCCAATCCATTTAAGCATTCTGATTTATCTTCTGCCATAACAAAAGCAAAAGTATATTCACTGAAACCAATTTGATAAGCACAAAACTGAAACAGTCAGAAAAGAGTGGGTATTATTTAAAACACAACTAGCCACAAGAATTTAGCTACGTTTTGAAAATACTTGCATACATTAAAAACTCCAAGCTACTGAAAACATCTATTTTCCCTGTAAGTTCTCACATTATCACTGTTGATCTGATTCAGAAAACCTCTTTTATGACAGAGAGTCCATTTAGTATGGGGTGGTTTGGTTTTTTTTTGCACTGTACTGTTACTTGTACTATCCTTGTAAAAATCCAGTACTGGCTATTGAATGGGATATTAAACTAATTAGTAAAATTTGTATTAAGTATCTTAAATGAAAATTGATATAAAAATGTAATTATTAACTCTGCATTTAGCTTAGAGAATTGCAAAAATTAACATAAATTCTAAAAAATACACAAATCCTCTTAAATTACTCTTACAATTTCTAAGAGGTATCTGATATTCTTTGATTTCCACTCAAGTGATTACCATTTAATCCTTACCAGAAGTAAAGTACATAAGCAATAAACAGATCTTTCACTTTTATCCTCTATTTCTGTAAAAAAAGCCCCTTTAGAAAAATGTGAAGGAACAATAGAAAGTTAAAACCACCTTTTTATTTCTTGCATAATATTAGCCCACTCAGAAATGCACTCAAACTTGGTCACAAGAGTCTCAAGTGTCATTTAGAATTGCACTTATTTTGCAGCAACTCAAAACAATCAAAACCAATCTAAATTACATCATAATTCCTCCTGGAAAAAAACAGGTTTAATCAACATGAGTAACATCTTCTGGGTTGCGTTTGGTTGTTTTATTTTGTTTAAAAAGAACAAAGAAATGCTCTTATTTGACATCATAGTGAGAAATCTAGCACCAAAATGTTTCAAAACCTCAACATTGCCTTTCCTGAAACAGACCTACAATGTTGGCAGGAAGAGTCAAGGAAAGCATAGGAAGTGCTAGAAGTAAGCAGCTACTTACTTTAAAACAAAAAAGTTTAGAATAATTTTATTCCACTTAAACTGACTAATAATGTGAAGCTCCAGAAAATATTTTCTTCACCAATGGGTTTAGCAATTTGCTTATTTCTTGTACATCTGTTCATTTCCTAAACATCTAATTTGTCTTTGGTGATCTCTAGAAAGTATTACACAGACTTGATCCTTTCTGCCCTTCTCTCACCAACACTTCCACGCTACGGAGAAGGTCCTTTGTTTCATCAAGTTTGAAAAGCAGAAAGTGAAAAGATGAGCTAGGGGCCTTTTTGGCCAAGCATATATCCAGACAATTTTGCTTTTTAAGCAATATTTAATACCGGTGGGTTTTTATTTCCCCAAATGAATTTTTGAAGATCTTGTGGCTCATTCAAGAATATTTATTTATGTTATTTTGCTTAACAGTCTCACCTTTCCTCACACACATCTGCCTCTGCTTTCACTAATTTTAAATAAAATAAAGCTTGATAAACCCCTTATACATGCTGAATATTAATGAACCATACAGAAGAACTTATAAATAAACCAAAAGTTAATACTAGCAGTGCAAAGGAGAGAAGAAGAGAAAGGATAAGGATCATTGTACCATGACATAGTGACAAGCTCTCAATATTGACAGCACCTAAAAGCTTTGGTTAAGAATTCATGCAGGCGTTCACTGTGAATAAACACACGCTTACCAAATAATATTGCCTCTTCTGGGAGAAAAAACCAAAAACCAAAAAAAAAAACAACACACCAACACAAACCAACCAAACCTTTTAGCAACAGTAGACAACACTAACATTATCTTTAAATTGTAAGCACTATATAAAAGAGGATACAGCTCTGATTCAAGCAGAAGTGACTGCAGGACTGAATACACAGTGCTGGTTAAAATACTGCATCACCAGCATTAATGGAATAGGCTAAAGCATTTTTGGCATCCTAGAAAGCGTAATTAAGGCTACATTAAGAATATTTTGGCATAACTTTTTAAGGTAAATAAAGACCTTCCATGGATAATCTTTGAACTGCACAGATACATATGCCTAGAACAAGCAAGAACTCATACAGATGCCTCATTACCTAGCTGTTCCACTCAACAGAAACATTCTGCATCTAGAACCTAAAAAAATGTATCACCTTAAGTTATCAAATAAAATAATTTTATTATTAACACAACTATTTTGGAGCATTGATCAGATTTGAAATTAATCACAATACTATACCGCTTCATAATACGCTTTTTATATATTCCATTCATCCTTCATGCCAGAGATAAAAGAAAGATGCTTCATTTTTTCCTCCTCTTTCTCTCTTGCCTAGTAGTTTTTAATCAAATAAAATTAAATGACATTTTATCCTTCTGGTCCTATAAATACCGGAAAAGATTATTACATAAATTCCTCCTGCTGTGACTCACCGTTCCATTGTTAAGTTATGATAGCCCCATCAGAGTTCCCCTCGGGAATTTTATAATCAGTTTGTGACTGTACGTTTTAGAAACCATTCAGCTCTTTCATGACATACAGATAGCAACAAACAAAAACTTTATAGCCTTCATTTTACAACTAGCTCTAAGATAGTTAGAGACATACAAAGAGTTCATCTTCTTCATTTTTGTATACAAGACTTTGCACTGACAAGCTATCTCCTAATAAATACCTGTTAAGCACTTCATTTTACTATGACTGAAGTAATCTATAATTCTGCTTATTATTATTTCCGCATCTAATAAAGTTTACTCCACAATACCTGACAGCCTTTGCAATTATTTTTCCTTTACTGTGTAACAAAATGAGATTGCAGAACTGATACAAAATTGAAACTCAAACATGACATACATCAATTGAAACTACATGAGACTTATTTTAAAAGTATGTAAAATACAAGTTTTCTCACTAGTTCCAGTAATTTCTAGTCCCGGCTCTCTTTCTTTCTTAAAAGCAACAACTTTGTCATGTTCTGAAAGTCATTTGCTCCTTTAGATGTACAACTTAATTTTCCGCTACTAACCTTAATTCTTTCAAGCACTTCATGACAATCAGCTGATCTTTCACAAAATGTATTTTCTTTCTCTTGAAACTCTGACATAGTCTCAGAAAGGACTTTGACAAATTCTACTAAATATCCAAGACATCCTGAGTTGGAATACAGTACATGAACTACTATACCAAACAGTCTTCTATCCCAGGTATCTGTTCTTCATGAGCAATCTCTCTCTTTTCCATCATTGGCCACACGACAGACTTCTGCTGTTTACCCTTTGGTCTAGACAAACTTGGGTCTCACCTTGTTCACACTTACACAATACCAAAAGATTGTTGCTATGCTATGATTAACTAGTACAGATAAGGTATTCTCCACTGCTCTTTCCAACAGATAATAGGAATTTCTTATAAAAAACAGAGAGCCTTCTGTTCCCAAAAAAATGACCTTGCACTGCATAATTATTCTTTTCTTTAACCCCAGCCCTGTTTATCCCCTTTTTTTTCTACTAAAAAAACCCTAACGATCCTCTATTGATAGTGATTATACTTTCTGCCTTCAGCAAGTGTTGTCACCTGAACCATCTTAACACCAAGTTCACTGATTAAAAAAAAAAAAAAAAAAAATCATCAATCTCAAATCAGCCTTCCTGGGAAAATGCAGTTCCTTCCTCCAGCCCTGTTTCGCACTTCCTCTGAAGACTTACACAATGGGAGGGACAGCCGTATAATTATTGCCCTCTGATGCTCTTATAATGTTGGCATTTTTCCCTTCTTGTCTGAAGAAATTTTTCTGTAAGTGGCAGTCATTCAAGTATAGCAGGATAATGTACTGAGCAGAACATTTTGCAGTTCCATTCAGAGTGCATTTGTTGAAGTATCCTCCTCAGAAATTAAATGCTCATAAGGCCCAGCAAACAGCATGAGCAAATCACTTGGAAGATAATGAAGACAGCTATCATGTCAGTCAAACAGAATGGCAGGCCAGTCATGGAAAGACAAACTGATACTACATATATTACAATGCATGACATCTATACAATTTAGAAGTAACTCAACTTCGCCATTTGCAATATATGTATCAAAAATGGTTCAGATGTAGTTCTAAGAGGAAAATGTTACTCACTAGTAATCCAAAAGAAGGGAAAAGAATCCTACTTAATTAGTCACCTCTTTTAGCTAATAGGAAGGACATACTTCCTGATGTGCAAAAAAGCAAGTCAAGAGTAGTGCTTTTTTCAGAATAGAAAACAATATGAATGCAAAGTTTAAAATATGAGCAGAAGAAAAATTAACTTGGAAAAAATACACACTTCACCAGTAACCATATCAATATTATATATGAATATAACATTTTAACAGTGATACATGCCTGCTGGAGGTCTTTCCACCCAAAACTGGGCTTCACAAACAATAAACTAGAATCACAAAACTTTCCTGTGGGAGGTGCAGAAAGGAAATATATCCACAATCCCTGCTGCCACAGCTGAGAACACAGCCCCAGTCCCAACGGTCCCTCATCCTCCATGTTCCATCTTCCAGAAGAAAAATCAGGAGTTAGAAAGAATAACAATTATGAAATTAGTATCTTTTCACTGCTTGCATAACATATTTGTTTTGGAAGTAAGTGGCACTCTTTCTACTTTTTACAGGCTTGAAACAAAAAAATACCAGAATACTGATTTATTTGAAACAAACTTTGCAAAGAAAAAAGGAAGAACAACTACTCAGCATCCAAGCTATGCTACCTAAATTTTCAGCTCATTAGAAGAAAAGAAAATGCCTGGTATCTACTGCTTGAAGAAAGAAAAATAAAATGGAGAAAGACTCTTTCATGCAATTGAGACAAACGTCAAAATAACAATAATTTTTCTCGACATATTGTTATACTGGATAGTCTAACAAAATAAGTTCACAAAAATGAACGGTTACGTGATGAGAGCAGTGACACATTTGTACGATACTAAAGCCACCATCCACTAGTGTTTTCCAAGTCAATCACAACTAGGTCACAGCACTTACCTTTGCTTTCACCCATCTTTCTTAGTGGGATGACAAGCCAACATGTGTCACAATAATACAGCTTCCATATTTGAAATGAGTGCTAGTGTTTTCTTGTAAATGCAAAGAAGGTCAAACTACCAGTATGCTTGTATTTTGAACTGTGACGCTTGTTAAGGTTAACAATAAATATCTAATTTATTAGTGCATTGCCAGGTACTCTTGGTATGTATCTAAGTACTTACTCTTATTTTATTTGTATCTACTCGATCGCTTTGTGGAAAAAAAAATCCCAGGAACAGAAAAGTAATATCATAAACAAAATAATCAACACATTGCAAGATGGGTTTTGCCTCTTCATTCTCCTGGTGTTTCTATGATGAGTCATGTTCTTTAAACTTGTCTGAATTTCCTTGTTATTCACAACAGAAATTGTTCATTGTCACAACACAACTTGCTTTCCACTCTGCTTTATTTTTCAAGTATCAACTCTAAGTGTATTAAAGTATAAATATATCTGACCTCTTGCTCAAACATCTTGAATTTGCCACAGCTTACCATTTTAATACACTGAACTATTTCACATACACGTAAGAACAACAAACTGAGTTGAAGTGAGGAGCAGTGACAAGGAATTCTACAGGAATCTTTTTCTAGCAGTGATTTTGTTTTCAAGGAATAGCTGATATACTGTATGATTTTATTACCACATTTTTCACAACTAATCACTGCAAAGGTATGAATTAATATAGACATTTTTAAAATAATTACTAGAGTAAATGCTTCTTGAATAAAGCATATAGACTACTGTTTGGGCACATATTTTAAGGTCCACAGTGGGAAAAGGCAGAGTCTCTTCTCAGTTCCTTAGTCTTTTCTTCCCTTCTGCAAAGCTCAAAATCCACCAGCTCAGTATTGAAAATTAATGCTTAGTGCTGGCCTTTGTTAATACCAACCTCACTGAACCTATAGTTTCAATAAACACAGACAGAAAATTAATCAAAAGTAAAAATCTAAAAAGTGATGCTAAGAGGAAGGAGGAATATATCCAAACTTTAACATATTTCCTTCCAAGTTTCTAAAAGTAGGGTTTCTGTAATAAGACACGAAACAGAACTTACTCATGCTATGGAAGAGGATAGTGATCCAAAGACTTCAAATCCTATTCCAGCCAACAGGCTGGACTGAGAATGCCCAAGATCCTAAATGGGCTTCCGTTAGAAGCTAGTGGCAAACGCTGCTTTAAGAAGGCAACCTTCCCAAAACCACAGCTCACTCCACATCCGCCCTCTACACAGAATTCCAACAAATGTTAAGATTGGTATGCATGGAGAAGGAATGGGAACCTCTGTGTGTGAATATATCAGTTCTGACCCCCAGAGACTATCAATAAGAATACAGCTAGTGCATGCATAAATACACGTACACATACAAATTTCTAATAGCAGGAAGAACTACCATTTGAAAAATTACGGTGTTTAATGAAACAACTTAAAAATGTTAATCTTAGAACTGTTCTGATTTGCAGTCTCCTTCTTCCCAGCTAGCAGTAGTAATTGATGAGAACAAATAAATATGGGTCATCCTACTCCAGCTCACTTTCTGAATTTCAATAGAAGACCAATTACAACTTCAGTGTATRAGAAAGTATTTTTCATCTCAAAATACATCTGGTCAATACGACAGAAGATGGGAGAAAAGGCTCCACTGCTTTGAAATCTAGAATATTACCATAATTAAGTTACAAATATTTCATTCAGGCCTTTTTAACAGCTATTCTGACATTCTTTGGGATACAATAAAAAAGTATCAGCGCTTCTATACTGTTGAAGTTTTTCTTCAATTCCACTTCATTTTTACTTCATGAAAATGCTTTACAATACGTGATTACCATGCACCTTAGAAAACCAGGAATATATGGGCATATTCAAGTGCCCTCATTTTAAGGTAACTGTCCAAGTGGATTGAGAAAAATGTCTTCAGAAAATACAAAAAGATCTATCCTAACTGAAATAAACTTCCCATGTTGCAACATGCAGCAATATACTACATGATAATTTTAGGCACAGAAAAATATTATGATTTTCTTTTCTAATACTCTTTTTAACRTACAGGAGATATATACATATAAAGTTCAGAGGGCCTTTACAGATTACCTTTCTTTGAAACAGGTACATGCATACCAACGAACAATAAAAAAATGTCATTCAATAATTTTATATAATACATAGTAACGATAAAACTAGCTTTCTAAGCCAATAAAGAATAACTGTACAATCCATTTTGTCCAAATTAATTCACAATCATCTCCAAAAACTGTTAACACTTTTGTTTCACGAACATTAAACTGTGTACATATATGCATTCTACGCTGTACAATAAAAATTAACTCAGGTAGCAGAAGCTGGACAACCATGTACCATGGAGCTCTAAAAGTTAGTTTGCCCCAGTGCCTTAACACGGCAAGGAGTTAGTTCCATATAAACCAGTTAAGCTGTTTCTGGGACCAAGGCGATTTAAAGTATTCCCATGCTACCAAAACCACATACTTGTTAGAGAAAGTGATTTTTAATCAACAGAAAAGATAATTATTCTGAGATAACATTATGCTCTAATTCAGATGTTTTTATAAGAAACTGAAGGAATGGGAAAAAAAGCTGTTCTATGCAGCAAAGCATTTTAGAAGAAAGCAAGAAAGCATTAGGGTTTGTGGTTTTTTTTTTCATACCAGTATCTGATCCATACCTCATTCACTACTGAAATTGCTCACCAACAGAAGGACATAAACAGTATATTTCTCCTACCCTCTTTCCCTATATAACCTCCTAAGCATGCATAACTCAAATCTACTATAAAGATTTCCACAAACTGTTGATTTTAAATCAAATTTTGGCAGTACAGATTATCCCACACAGCTCTCAAAAGATGATCACGTTAAAAATATTGTTTTGATATGCTGAATACAGTAATTGAAAAGGCAAGCTAACCATATTTTTCTATTCTTCCGTATTTTTTTTTACATTACAGAAGAAACCACATTTCTCCTAAACATTATCATGTATTCAACATTCGCACTTCTTACAGCAGTTGCCTTTAATCCACTTCATTGTCTTTCCCACGTGGACTTTGAGCTTTCTCAAAGAAAGTTTAAGATCAGTTTTTGCRTAACAGCAAAACTTCTAACATGAGCCTCAAAGATGTTATGTGAGGTACAGGCAGAAAATCTTGTTCTGCAGCTCATCACTTTTGAAGCCACATGTCAACATCTGTTGGAATAGTTTTGACAGATCATGTTTATGACCAAATCTAATGGAAAAGAAAAACAAAATTTAGGACTGTCTYTTCTTAACAACACAGTCCAGAAAGTGGTAATAACCATCAGGAAGCTAAATTTTAGTTTTGTAATAATTTAAAAGGCACTATTAAGGTGTAACTTTTTCAGAGACAAAAAGGAAGTAATTTCAAATCTCTTTACATAGAGTTTATTTCAGGTATTATTTTGCATTTTAAGTTATTCTTACAATTATTTCTGAACAAATTATGATGCTCATTGTGCGCAGCAAATAAAAGAACATAGTTCAAAAGGAACTTTGAACTATTTTCCCTTAGGTCACTGTGAACATATTTACATAAGAATAAAAATGAAAAGCATTTCTTTAAAAACTTATTTACATTTACAAACAAAAAACTCAAACCTAYTAATTGCAGTGCCATTGCAAAGTCACACACGGGTGAAGTCACTTACACCAGCTCAGTTACACAGAACAATCCAAAATGTCGGTGTTGACTTTGGAACATCTTATTATGGTAACAAACAATCTATTTAAAAGAGACTAATGGAAGTAGGATCACTTTTCGTCTGAAAGACATATGGAGTCTTTTTTCTGTCAACTGAAGTTCATGSCTGGACTCAATTTACAACCCTGATCGGCCTAACATGCTTCATCTACAGTGTGTGGAAATCTCACAAATGTTCTCCTATCATTAAATAATTACATTAACTTTGTAACAGTATAAATAATAATTATTGATAACAGTCCTTTTGCTAATTGTACCATTATATGAAAACAAGTTAATGAAAATATATGCTCAATTTGGTTTTGAGTATCCTACAGTA